>JARFOD010092871.1:0-32647 GCA_031763545.1 Mopalia muscosa | reverse complement strand
CAGGAGCGCAACCACCGATTGCGGCTCAAGTACAACAACAACATCAACAACAACATCATCAACAGAGGCCAGCAGCCAACGGAATGATATCACACGGTAATCCTCCTCCGTACAATGCTATCCCTGGATCAAATGTTATAAAAACTCTACGACGACCTGTGGCAGAACTAGGGCCACCTGTCCCGACACAACCGACACCGCCTGCGACACAGGGAAATCCAACGTTTCAGCGTCAACCAGCGCCGTATTTTCAACGAACAAATTCAAATTTCGCGTCTCAAAGATATCCGGCATTTCCTAACGCCATTGAGTTTCCTAGTCCACTTCAACGACCCCCTCCACAAAGGCCCCCATCGACCCCAGCCGCCCATCCTTTAGCCCCTCCACCCCAGCCCCAATCTGCAATAAGAAGCTGGGGCCCTGTTCCGATCTGGAACCATGTCAACCCAACTGCCGGATACCAAAGTAATTTCGCTAACAATGCACCAAGAGGACAAGGGCCTGGCCATGCACAGGGACCAGGTTATGCACAGGGACCAGGTTATGCACAGAGACCAGGTTATGCACAGGCACCAGGTCATGCACAGCGAGCTGGTCATGGACAGGGGCCTCACCATGGACAACAGCCTAATATTTATCCAAACCGGAACCAGCAGCCATACCATCGAGCTCCACCCCACCCCATGTATCCAGGGGTTGTGGGCTCGCCATATGTTGCTCTTGAACCCCCAGACGTAGACCTGCGAATAAGTAAGTATATCATTTGTGTAATCGATTGTTAGTCTTATTTTATTCGTTTTTTACTGCAACATCAGAATATATATAATAAACTGAATTATTTTTGCTTTTGTTTTACTTGTGTAAATTTCCTTTTGCCCTATATGACTTTTTTACGCATGTTAAAAAGCTTTTCACTTTCACTCTAACTTATTCTACTAATGAAAGGTTATTTTATATATGCATAGTCCTTTCCATATATGAACAAATCTAGAGCAAATTCTTTATTTCTCATATGTGAAAAAGAATTTTACATATTTAAAATAAACGTCTATGGACCACTTCATCCGTCAGGATAGAATGACAGAATTTCATTTCGTTTAAACAGGTAAGATGAGGTTGAATAAATGGACCTTTGTTGTTTCTTACCTGGCTTTAAATGTTAACATAACAACGCTATGACAGCGAAAACACGCACTGCCAAAGCTGATGTTTGCGACATTTCAATAGTATTAAAACATAGCGATCGTGAAACAGATATGTCTTCAACTATATTCGCCCAAGCCAATTAGTTATTAGTTCCAATCACATTTTTATTAAATTTTTAATATTTTTCACATATGTGAAACGTATGTGAAATGCATTTTCGCATATGTAAAAATTTTACATATGTGAAATAGATTTTTTAAAAAAATGTTGAAAATAATTTCACGGAAGTGTAATTATTTTCTACCTATGTGAAATTAAGTCCTTCGTCTTAAATACATGCAAAAGAATTCCACTTATGTGAAAGTGAGTTCAACATATAAATAAACTAACAATCGAATAAAATCAGGATGGATAAAACGGCTTTCCTAAAATGGGCAATTATAATGTTATCATTTTATGTCTTCCTTGTTTGACATCACAAACAGTTCGGTTTCCTGTTTCCCTTAAGTTATGGGTGCACCAGGGCAACATGGAGATCCCTCCAGCCACTCACTGACACAAGGGAAGCTGGTAGTTTGGAATTTTTTAGTCAGCCTCACTTTCAATGTTATGTTCTCAATAAATAAAGCCGGTGAATGTAACATTTCTTGGCATAATCGTCATTTGTTTGATTGTATGTCGCCCAAATTTCGACCCATCCTCCCATCCTATGATAAACCAATCCACCAAACCACTCATCCTTCCATTCATCAATTGATTTTACAACCACTCATTTAAAATGAATCTGTTTTTTTTTATAAGTTGCGTGTGGTGCATCCGCCCTGATAGTGACTACCCCTGCCTTACCCGGAGCGAGCCCTGCTGAGCCCCGCTGTCGATGTGAGGACGCACAAGATTGTGACATACCATCCACCACACAGGATCCCTTATGTCCACTGTGGACAACGTGCTGTTGTCAGCCATTGCCACCTACGGTAGCCCCGCCGCCAGTGACTCCAACACCCGTTGTTGCGTGAAAAAATAGTTCACTTTAAAGCGCTTATCTAAATATTCACTTCATTGTTCATCAAATATAATTATCATAATCCATCGGAATGAACATCGGCAGTCTGTCGCTTCGTCAAAGTCGCAACGCTCTTGTCGAGGTGTTCCTGGGACCCGAAACTTTCGTGGATAATATCGCCGGTAATGGGGGTGGCTTTATACGTTTTATACGTTATTGTTTCATTAATCTTTTTAGTCAAATGCGTAGTATGTTTGTGTGCATCATTTATAACATGATACTTCTATAGAGAGGGTGAAAGTACCTTGAATGAGACTTGTTAATGAAATGAGTTGTTTTCATGTTTGACTGGTTGTATTTATTTTGCATTGTATCCATCTGCCCTCAATTCAAGTTGATTAGCTTTTCATAGCTTAAGAGGATAGTAAGTTCCAAGAAAACAAAATAAATATTTAAAATTGAATATTTCGACACTTTTGGCCACCAACAAAATCCTCAGAACTACTGAATATGTGTATGAAAAGATTTGTCGTTGTTGATATCCAAATACAGCAATTCGGTCATTGAATGTTTTCTTCAAAACTGCTTTAAACTTAAGCGACTTGATGGATTCGTGTACCATGGCTGTACATTTAACACTTTGTTATTTACTCTGTTAATGTTGTAAACTCGTGATCGTTTCCTTTCTATTCCTTTAGCTGTCACTGAGACAGTTTTAATATAAAATACATGTTGTGTGATTGCTAAGTCAAGTGTGCTAAGCATGAGGCAACTCATGTGTTGACGTGCAACAACTGATGTAATAATTTAAGACCTATCCAACGCTTTGATATTGGTTGAGTACTTAAAATTAAACATTGCCATTATTTTGATCCGATCTGTTGTTTTCATTTCATTATTTATAACGATTGTTTTTTTATATAAGTTTATAACAAAGAAATCGCTCATAAAATAACAAACTAGAAAGTACCTAACAACGACGACACTTACACGTGCTGACATTTGGATGAATGTTTGATAGCTCTACGAGATAATAAATACGATGTGATCGTAAGAGGTCGAACAATGCAATTTAATTTGGAATATCTTTTACATAAAATATGAGGTAAATATTCGGAAGCACCGAGAAGTATTAGGTCAATGCCTGCAATATATCTGTACAAAGATAGTCTTATCAGGGTTATAAATCCAGAGTAACAGATATCTTATCTATGGTTATGGACCACACTGTTCAACAGAACATTATACCGTGTTTATTTAACTACTTTATCATACTGTTATATAGCTTCACCTCTCCTATTTTTCTTTAGTCAATTTTACACCTGATGAAGATACACGCATATGTATCGAAAGGTTGTGTTCTATCACAAAACAAGATGTGGTTATCCAGAAATTGTATAATTAGACATATATTATGTACATGAAGTATGACATGAGATTAGGTGGTTATTTGAAAATAAGATTTTTTTAGAATTGATTAAAATGCAAAATATGTGGATTTCACTGTGAGAGATTATTTCACAGTTAGGGACATTGGAGAAAAATTGTGTAGTGGGTGGATTGTGAAAGTGATATGTTGTGCAATTTTTGGCGGGTTGGATAATGATGAACTTGATGGATAGGAATGAAGTAATTGTGGTAAAGAAAAAGGGAATAAGTCAGAACGAATCAAAGTTTGATAAACAAAATTTTAATGTAAAAAAATGTTTGTGTTTTCTATCTGAAGTAAAATACGTTTGATGAAAAGTGGCTGTGTATGTTCTAGTCTAGGTTATTTACATATGATGCGAATGATGCGTTTTTGTGGGATAGTCAATGGTGAAAGATGAGTTTTGAAATTGATTGTCCAGACAACATTGCAATAAGAAACATACGAGTAAAATGGCGAATAATATAGAGCTGTCAAAGTGTTCAACTTTATCACATCTTTTATATTATTAATGACTCCAATTTTTGTGGACAATTTTGAACATAGCTAGTTAATGAGGGTTTCTCAGGTAAGCTTGGATACCTAGCAATCAAAAAGTATAAACGAATTATAATTCTGTGTAATATGTTTTAAAAGTAGGGAAAAAAGATGTAAAAGTACGATTTTGTTTGAAGAACATGCATTGGGATTAAGAGATATTGAGAGAAAGTTTATTGCAACAGAACAAGCCATATACATATGCTAGTTGATTTTTGATGGTGTCAATAAAGTCATTTAGATTGGAGTTGAAGGCTGTAATACTGGTATCGTCTGCAAATAAGGGCACAGATAGATCATATGAGAAAATCAGGTCGTTGGTGTAGAGGACGAAGAACAATGGACCAAGAACGGATCCCTGAGTAACCCCGTTTAAGGCAACGGAAGGAGAAGATAATAAATCATAACAAGACACAAGCTGCGTCCTGTCTAACAAATAACTTTCCAGCCAGTGTTTGCGTTACAAAAGGTGTAATATTTTAATGTTTCAATTAAGGTAGCGTGATTTACAGTATTGAAGGCCTTGCTAAGGTATAGGAAAACGGTTATGCTTATATTTCTGTTTCCCATAGCTTTGCCAGTACTTCATAGAGACAGAGTACAGCATGTGATGTTGAATGGCGTGGACGAAATCCCAATTGGTGTTTGGCTATTTTGTTTTCTGTATCTAGAAACTTACACTTCCGTTTTGCAACAATTCTTTCGAAAATCTATCTGAAGCAGGGTAAAACGGAATAGGCCTGTGATTTGTTACAAATTAAAATCACCAGATTAGAAAACGGGGCATATTTTTGCAATTTTATTTATATTTAGAAATTGCCAGCTTGTAAATTTTTGTAATTTTTTTGATTTTTGTAATTATTTGTTTAGGTATGTCTTAAAGTCTGTTTTAGTAGGAGGTATTTTATTGACCAAAAGTCTTCACGTTGATTTGAGTCATCTCAAGCTATTTTAAGTCAACTGTTTCATTCTTGTTTTATAATCGAAATGCCAAGCTTTGGTTTTTATTGGAATTATTTTCGCTAATTGTTTGCCAGATGCAATGGAAAAAAAAAAGAAATAGGATGAGATATTGGTATCAAATAAATTATACCCTTTCGAACGCAGTTTTCGCCAATCTGTTTTAAACTCGATGTTATATTGTGGCACGATAAAGGTAGTTATAAGCTTTCGTGCGCTAGTAAACTAATACCATTCAGACATTGCCGGAAAGCCATAGAAATGTTTCTCGTGACAGAGCATTTAAGTCTGTACCTTTATTTTAACACCGCTGATTTTGTTGGAGCGTGTTTTGATCTCTGTCTTATTGGACCCGTGTTCGGCTTGTGTAAGGGTGTGGTTGAATCTCTGTCTGGTTAGAACCCAGCAAGGATCTTTTCGGTCGTCGGTTCGATTCTCGTACAGATCTTATAGTTCCTTTGTTCGATTCCCGAAAAGGTATTATCGGTTCTCCTCCAGAACGGGTTAATCGGTTATTAGTTATATTTCCGTGTGGTCTTAGTGGTGTTACATTTATCGGCCTTGGGTTCAATCATGTAGATCTTGTTTTTCTACATCCCAAAGAGTTCCATTGTCGTTACTTTGATAACATTAGGTTTCCGGAATCTGTGGAATCTATTCTAACCAAAATGATGTTATTCATGGAATTTAATATGAATACCAATATATCTATGAATGCCCCCTATTCATCTTCATCTTAATGCCTCTCGTGACATATATAATTTCGTTATGGTTATCAATTAATTACTTTTCAACATCGAAAATAACACTGGAATCGCAACACATTCATTCACACTTTGGAATGTTAAGTATAACAAAACAAGAATCGCATTCTTGAGAACGGAACATCATTATTTTTCCTCGTTTTAGGATTGATGAAGAAGCCGCATTCCGTGTTACGGACTCGTTACTTCGATATGAATTTGGCGTAAAGTGTCGAGTGTTAGAATCCTGCAGGGTTTTTAATTGGTCGTGAGTTCGATTCCCCCTGGGGTCTTATTGTCCGTGGGTTAAACTCCAGCATGTTTCTAACGGATCGTGGGTTTGATTACCGAAGGGGTCTAATTGATCGCGGGTTTGAATACTGCAAAGATTTGTCGTAGGTTTGATTCCCACAGGGGTCTTATTGGTCGTGGGCTTGAATCCCGCAATGATCTTATTTGTCGTGGGTTTGATTCCGCATTGGGTCTTATATCAAGACAAGACAGAATCTGCAAGAATTGTACACGAAACAAGATGGAGAGTAAATATCATTTCGTATTGGCCTGTCCACTCTATAATGAAATCAGGCAGAAATACCTTCCAGGATACAAATCGTGACCAACGGCATTAATAAGATTACTGGGCTCATCGAATTGCAAGACACAAGATTATTTGTTCGTGGGTTTGATTCCCGCAGGGGCATTATTAGTCGTGGGTTTGATTATCGCAGGGGTCTTATTGACCATTGGTTTGATTCCCGCACGGGTCTTATTGGTCGTGGGTTTGATTACTGGAGGGGTTTTCTTCATCGTGGGTTTTATTCCCGCAGGGGCTTTCTTGGTCGTGGGTTTGATTACTGGAGGAGTTTTCTTCATGGTGGGTTTTATTCCTACAGGGGCTTTCTTGGTGGTGGGTTTGATTACCGCAAAGGTCTTATTGGTCGTGTGTTTTATTCCCGCAGGGGTGTTATTGGTCGTGGGTGTTATTCCGGCAGGGGTTTTATTGGTTGTGGGTTTGATTACCGGAGGGGTCTTATTGATCGTGGCTTTGATTCCCGTAGGGGTCCTTTTAGTCGTGAGTTCGATTATCGGAGGTGCCTTGGTCGTGGGTTTGATTACCGAATGGTTACATGGTCGTAGGTTTGATTCCCGCAGGGGTCTTCTTGGTTGTTGATTTGATTATGTTGATTATTTGATTTGAGTGGTCTTATGTGTTGTGGGCTTGATTACCGGATAGGTCATTAGTCCTGGCTTTGATTTCCGTAGGTATCATTTTGGTCATGGTTTTGACTACCGGATGGTAACATAACACGCAAAGGTGTTATTGGTCTTGGGTTTGATTACCACAGGAGTCTTAGTGGCTGTTGCTTTGATTCCGGCACGGGTCGTATTGGTCGTGGATTTGATTACTGGAGGGGTTTTCTTGGTCGTGAGTTTTATTCCAGCGAGGGTCTTCTTTGTCTTTGGTTTAATTACTGCAAGAGTCTCGTTGGTCGTGGGTTTTATTCCCGGAGGGGTCTTACTGGTCGTGGGTTTGATTACCGGAGTGGTTTTATTAGCCGTTGGGTTGATTCCCGCACGGGTCGTATTGGTCATGGGTTAGATTACTGGAGGGGTCTTCTTGGTCGTGGGTTTTATTCCAGCAAGGGACTTCTTTGTCTTTGGTTTGATTACTGCAAGAGTCTCATTGGTTGTGGGTTTTATTCCCGCAGGGGTCTTACTAGTCGTGGGTTTGATTGCCGGAGGGGTTTTATTGGCCGTTGGGTTGATTCCCGCACGGGTCGTATTAGTCATGGGTTAGATTACTGGAGGGGTCTTTTTTGTCGTGGTTTTTATTCCCGCAGGGGTCTTCTTGGACCAGGGTGTTATTGCCGCAAGGGTATTATTGGTGGTATGTTTTATTCTCGCAGGGGTCTTCTTGGTCGTGGGTTTTATTCTGCAGGGGTATTCTTTGTCGTGGGTTTGATTACCGCACGGGTCTTATTCGTCGTGGGTTTGATTGCTGGAGTGGTCTTCTTGGTCGTGGGTTTTATTCCGGCGAGGGTCTTCTTTGTCTTGGGTTTCATTACCGCAAGAGTCTCGGTGGTCGTGGGTTTTATTCCCGCAGGGGTTTCAGTGGTCGTGGGTTTGATTACCAGAGGGTCTTATTGGCCGTTGGGTTAGATAAACTTTGTTTATGAAAATGGCTCGATAACTAATTAGGTGATTACCTATGTTCAAGTAGGTCGAGGGTTGATTCCTGCACGGGTCGTATAGGTCGTTGGTTAGATTACTGGAGGGGTCTTCTTGGTCGTGGGTTTTATGTCCGCAGGGGTCTTCTTGGACGAGGGTTTTATTTCCGCAGGGGTCTTCTTGGACAAGGGTTTGATTATCGCAAGGGTATTATTGGCGGTGGGTTTTATTCTCTCAGGGGTCTTCTTGGTCGTGGGTTTTATTCCGCAGGGGTCTTCTTTGTCGTGTGTGTCATTACCACAAGGGGCTTAATGGCCGTGGGTTTGATAACCTGAGGGGTCCTTTTGTTCGTGGGTTGCTTATCGGAGGCGTCTTGGTCGTGGGTTTTATTCCCACAGGGGTTTTATTGGTTGTGGGGGTTTGATTACCGGAGGGGTCTTTTTTGTCGTGAGTTTTATTCCCGAAGGGGTCTTATTGGGCGTTGGTTTGATTACCGGACGGGTCTTGTTGGTGGTGGCTTTGATTCCCGTAGGGGTGCTTTTGGTCATGGGTGTGATTATCTGAGGCGTCCTGATCGTGGGTTTTATTCCCAAAGGGTTTTATTAGTTTTGGTTTTGACTCCTGCAGGGATCGTCTCGGGCGTGGGTTTTATTCCCGCAGGGTTCTTTTTGTCCTGGGTTTTATTCTCGCCGGGGTTTTATTGTGGTTGAGAGTTCGATTCCGGCAGGGGTCTACTTGGTGGTGGGCTTTTTTCCGGCAGGGGTCTTTTTGGTCGTGGGTTTTATTCCTGCAGGGGTTTTATTTGTTGTGAGTTTGATTACCGTCGGGTCTTATTGGTCGTGGCTTTGATGCCCGTAAGGGTCCTTTTGGTCGTGGGTATGATTATCGGAGGCGTCTTGGTCGTGAGCTTTATTCCCGCAGGGGTCTTATTGGTCGGGGGGCTTATTCTCACAGGGGTTTTATTGGTTGTGGGATTGATTCCCGCAGTGGTCTTCTTGGTTGTGGGTTTGATTTCCGGATGGGTATTATTGTTCGTGAGTTTGATTACCGGAGGGGATTTATTGGTCGTGGCTTTGATGCCCGTAAGGGTCCCTTTGGTCGTGGGTATGATTATCGAAGGGGTCTGATTAATCGCGGGGCTTATTCACACAGGCGTTTTATTGGTTGTCGGTTTGATTCCCGCAGGGGTCTACTTGGTGGAGGGTTTTATTCTTGCAGGGGCCTTTTTGGTCCTGGGTTTTATTCCCGCAGGGGTCTTTTTGGTCGTGGGTTTGATTACCGGATGGGTATTATTATTGGTGAGTTTTATTCCAGCAGGGGTCTTCTTTGTCGTGGGTTTGTTTACCGCAGGGATCTTATTGTTCGAGGGTTTTATTCCCGCAGGGGTCTTATTGGTCGCGGGTTTTAGAAGAGAATATAATAGAATAGAATAGAAAAAGAATAGAATATAGTTTATTTCAGACAATCTTGCCCATTAGAATTTCTAATCTGTATTACAAGTATATATGTGGAATATATAAATACATATATATATATGAGTGAGTGGGTATATTGGGCTATACATACAATAATTCAAGCAACTTTTTAACGAGTTTAGACTTTAAGTAGGTGTCACTGTTTAGTATTGTTACAATCAATACATTTTCAGATGTAGGCAGTCTCTGTCTAAACTTATAAGCAATATTTCTTTGTAATTCAGGAAATGATTTAACAGAATTGATGGCAAACATAAAACTGGTGCTACAGTCATATCTATAGAACACCAACCACCTGAAGGCATAGTCATATGTTACTCTGAGACTATTTAGAGCTTTTTTGCTATAAGAGAACCATAATTGATAACAATAAATACTACTACAGTACGATTGGAACAAAACACGTTTAACACTTTCACTACACAGTTTAAACTTTCTCAGCAAAATATTTTTTACTTACGCCTCTGACATTTGATATCGAGATTATCTGACAAATCATCAGTTTTGATGTGTCCTAAATATGTATATTGTGGGCTGTATGAAAGCATCTGACCACACAAACGTACTGATGGATTCTCAATGTTTCTAAGACAGAAAGATCTAGCGATAACGCATACAGATTTTTTAGCATTGAACACAATGTCATGCTGTGTAGCATACGTGGTACATATATCCAGGAGTAATTATTGTGACTTAGCAGATGGACAGACCAAACACAGATCATCAGCATAGATAAGATGATTTATGAAGACACCACCGATATTGCATCCAGTTGACGCCTTAGTTAATAAAACATCGAGATCGTGAACATATATTGAGAACAGAGAAGGGGAAAGTATTCCACCTTGTCTTACTCCATTAATTACACCAAATGAATTTGAGAGACAGGCGCCCCATTTAACAGTAAATGACTGTCCACGACACCATACATATAAAAGTTTGACAATATACAAGGCAACGTTGCATCTGACCAGTTTTTCTAAAAGGGTCCACTGATTGACCCGATCGAATGCTTTTGAGGCATCAAGAAAAGATACAAATGTAGGGCCACCCTGAGAACAATAATGGTTAATAACTTCTTTGAGGACGTATATATACATTGGTCAGTTGAGGAACCTGATTTAAAACCAAACTGATAGTCAGAAGTATATAAACAAGATTCACATTTAAGTAAAACTATTTTCTCAATGATTTTAGATACAACAGTAGCTAAGGCTATAGGTCTGTAATTATCAGAGCTGGTGATATCACCCGACTTCTTGACCACTGGGGCACCACTGACATTACGTTCCTAGGCAAACAACGGTGAAGAAATAAAGGATTTATACATAAAACAAGATGATACAAGGCAGAAATTGGAGCATACATAAGGTGTTCAGCAGATATTCCGTCTAGGCATGGCGATTTATTTTTCTTTAGATTTGATACAACGTCCACCAGGATATCAATGTTTATTACAGGATCAAACAAGGTAGCCACTATGAATTCTATTCTCTACAAATTTCTACAAAGAATATTTTCATATTTATTTTTCCACAATTTCTTCACTGCAATTTGCATAGTCTATATTACAAGGTAAACACGTGTTTTTTGCATTTGAGTTTTTCACGTCTTTCCAAAATTCGCGTCAGTTGTTATTATACAAAGACTTAGCCATTTTATCAGCAGTCTTTGGACTACCATATTCACGCCACAACAAAAAAGCAAAACGAGCAAGAAAATGTAGATCACTTAGGTGATCATTCCATCCGGGTACATTAAACTGCTTGATACTTTGATTGTATTAGCCAAATGTTTCATTACTCGCCTCTTTTCGAGTGAGTATGATGTCATCGTAGTACTTTTCAAGCTGCTCATGGTGATCACTACTACAATTAGGGTCTCTACAGTTAATAGCGTTGGACGGTACTCGTAAGTCGTATAACTTATTTGCACATGTATAATTATATTAATATTATTATCATTTATTTTGCTCCAATCAATTGGCTTCTCTTCGCAATAGACAACATTATTCTCTAACTTAGGCAGGTCAATGAGATTCAAAATGAAATATTCCCGTGTGATTTTGTTTCGGTGTGGATTTGATTATCGGATGGGTATGATTGATCGTGGGTTTGATTTCCGCAGGAGTCTTATTGGTCGTGGGTTTGGTTGCCATAGGGGTCGCAGCGCTCGTGGGTTCGAATCCTGTACACGGTTTAAAGGTCACCTGGTTTTATTGAAATACGATATTATCGGTTTGTTCGATTTTCATATGATTTTATCAGTTCCATCGATTCTCGTTCGGTCTCATTGGATTAATGATCCCTATACAGTCATACGGTCTTGTGATCGATGTCAGTGAGTGAGCCTGAGTGGTGTAATCGGCCGTGTCGTCATTTCCATCAGCATTTCCAGCGGAATTAGCAATGTCTATAAATCAAGCAGCAATAATTACGGAATTTTATTGTTTGTGTGATTTTGTGACTATTGCTATTGTGGTGATTTGCTGGGTTCAATATTAAGATGTTATCCTTGATTTTGGTAACAAATATGGTTTTGCTGATTGATTTCGTCTTGTTCAGCTGTGTCAACTTGTTCTGGCAGCAATTTTGTTTGGCAATGTGCTCTTCTGCACAGAGTTGTCGTTCGTGGTTCGCCTTTCTCCTTTGTGATTAGAGTATTAGGTCACGATTATTTTTGAAAACTTATGATAACTTTTGAAGATGTCGTTTTTTGACGTGGGTGAGGTACTGCATGCTGGACGTACAAATATAACACTACTTGGTGTAAAACCAGCAAGTGCAAGGATGGTCTGACAGAGGTTCATTCAGGGTCATTTAGTATTGTTAAGGGCGGAAAAGAAAACACTATTCACCTCTCACTCGGTTTGGTTGTTTGTTTGATTGGGGTTAAATGCGCACTCAAGGGTAATTCACTTATATGATGATGGGTTGTCCACCTCGCTCTGTTTCTTGTCTAATTACGTTGGAAACCCGGGAGGAAACCCTGTAAACCCAATGCTAGAACTGTATAAACAGTAGGTCACGTTATCATGTTTAATAGAATGATTAAGTACTGTAAATAGAGAGAGGCTCACCGGTGAAACCCGAGACCAAAATCAATCAACCAGGCAACCGATTGAAACCCATTGATAGACATGCAAATCAGTCTATCAGTTTATTGCAGTTAGAAAAAGAAAAACGTAGAAATGATAAGGGAGGGCTCAGACTTAAAAAATATTGGCAAGTTGTTTGTCCACCGGCAGAGTGGTCTATAGATGGTAGGTCTGTTACTTAGAAAGTGACCCTTTCTGGTTCACATCTTTTCCTCACCTCTGGTGTCGCGGGTTCACTCCCAGCGAACATTATGTGGGTTTGCATGTCAGCAACAAGCGGGTTCAGCCTGATATATTGTTTAGAGACATTGGTCTTTAAGTCTTGGTTGTATCTGCTTTTGGATCAAATATATTGTATTTTCTTGACATTTTTATTATTGAATGCCTAAGTTCAGATTATCAAAGCTACGATTAAGAATTTAATATTTTACAAAATCAAATCATACTGTGCAGAAACGATCCTAAAATTATAAAATGGACTTTATTGTATTTAATATTTGGCATTATATCACAAAACCTGCAAACTTAGTCTACACACAACCCTTGTCTCTGATGGTCATTCCCACGGCCGTGGTTTAGTTGTTAGCGTGTCATCTCTCTGATCATACTTTGATGTACCGTTTGCGCATGTTATTAGAAGGTTTTTGTCGGGTTTTATTTAAGCAAGAAATATTCAAAATTGGACAATAAGTTAAATCCCCTTGGGTACGATGTTAAAGCACATCCAAACAAACAATCTAATGGCCATACTCAGACAATACTGAAAGGCATAACTGAATAATAATTGGTTGAGCCGATCAACAGTTTTGCTGATGCCAGTTAATGACCATGTTACATATACAGATGAAAATGATAATATACTTTATTGAAATGTTGTGAGGCAAGACAAGTGGCATAAGACAGCTATTACCAGTTTGGATTTGTTTAAAAAAAACAAGGCAAAAAATCAAGATAATAGTCATATGCTAGACCATACAAAGCTGTATTTAAAACTGCTGTTAGATTTTATGTTGGCTTCCTCGTTTTCCACTATGAGCGACTGAGATGTTGGTGATGTAAGTAAAATGTATGCTATAGTACTCCAAATCTGACCAGAGCAAAAAGGAAGGTGTACAAAAACGACGATCAACGTTATATCAAACTGATGCGCAACGAATGAATAATAAAAAGTCCGTCATTCATTTTAATTACGATAACAGCATCCCATTGGTTGTCATTGAAAAACCAGGGATTGTACAAATTTGTAATACGAGTTTTATTTGTCTTTCCGTTAAAGATAGAATTTAGCTTAAAATATTGAAGTGGGTGACCTTGTCTCTGAACACATGGATTTTTAGTTGACATTTTGGTATGGACAGGGATCATTTCGGATAGGGTTTTAATATGGTTTTTGTTAGATTAACATAACAAGTCTTTAATATCTTAAAGCTGTCGACAGACGTAATTTTGGGGTTGTGACTACGCTCTGAAGATGGCCTGACACGGCACTCTCGGCTCTTTGGTCTGTGTGTTGAGAATTCCTTCATCATCGGGTGTGAAGCATTTGCCTGTATTCTTAGAAAGTGTGATAAAGGTAACACCTTTCCGGGAGAAAGTTACCATTCTGAACAAGAGATGTTGTTCTTTCTTTGGTTGAGACAATTGCGCTAAGGCTATACAAGGCTCTTTTAGCCGTTATTTAGTGCAAGCAATCGATGGACACTATCGAAAATACAATAAATTTCACTTTCCTGTACGATTATTTTTTTAATTAACAAGAACAGTCCAAATAATACGAACCATTGTCTGTTTTGCCGCCAGTGCAAGGGGAGTGACATAACTCTGGCCAATCAGAAGTGCATGGCGGTCAGCTGGTCCCTTTCCAGTGACGTCAAGAGGGAACCACTGCACTTTAGTACACATATCAAACATACAAGAAGAGCAATCCGTTTAATAGCGATTTTTCCAATTTATAAACATATATTGCCTTTTTGTTTTTAATCGGTGGATGTTTTTTATCTGATGAATTCCCCGACAGAAGTCGTACATTAGGGCTATATGTTCCACATAAGGCAGTATACCGTTGATTTTCGGCAACAAAAACGTTAATATAAACTATTTGCATACGTTTACAGTGTATCGATTATCCTCCTAGTCCACTTGTTCGTGAAGAAACAATACAGAGACACCAGCGGTATTCTTGTTATCCGCTACCTAATTACTTCCAATGTGTTTACACCTACTTCAAATTACCCCCCCCCCCCCCCTCCCCTACCGCAAGTTTCGTCCCGTTTGAATTCTCAATATTAATTTGTTCGACAAAATTTCCTTTTGCGCTGAGCATGTTCTGACACCTGGTGAAATAGCAAACGTGTCACGTCAGCCTGTACAGTCACACCTGAACTCTTAAAATTAGGGGTTGTTTTAGATTGTTTTAGTAACGAGGATGGTTTTATATGGCACCATGTTGAATAGTTTTATTTGGAGCCATTACGACAAAAAAGGTTCTTTGACATTATAAGAAAGGGATACAAACACAGAACAATTGCGGCGAGGGCTCCATACAGAACCAAAAAGGGTTCCATGCTTTTTTTAAGTGTGGGAGTGCCTCGTCATAACTGGTGAAATATCGATCTCTTCACCTCAGACTGAACAGTTACACACGGGAGTGCCTCGTCCCACCTGGTGAAATAGCTATCGTTACACCACAGTCCGAAACGTTACACCTTGAATACATTTTCTAGTCTGGTGACGAGAAAAATTACCTTGCTACATGAAATACATATCGATATGACAGTCGGAACCGTTACACCTCATATATTGTGGTATATATTTTCGATTCTTCAATCAGAGACAGACATTAAAAGACTCAAAATAAACAAGTCATCTTTTACTTTTTCATTTTATCATTACCTAAAAAAAATTATGTATCAGTATAAAAGATAAAACGAGATACAAGAGGGATATGAAGAAGAAAAATTAAAATAAAGTTAAGTTAACTAAAGAAATAAATAAAATAAAATCAACAAAAAACACTAAACAAACTATCATGAGGTCTAACGTCTGCATGGCAACCAACTGACAAAAGTACGACAAAGATAGCACAGTTTATAAGATAATTCCTCCATTTTATTTAACTTAGATCCCGTATTGTGAGCAACGGGCTTTTTGAAGACAACATAAACGTATTACAAGTCAAGTCTGTATAAGTCCAGATCTGTTACATTCTGAATCAAGATTTCAATGTCCACAAATCTTCTCATGTTAGGTCTTCTCAATATATTTTCGTTTGTCTGAATCTATATGTAATAAGAGTCTATCTCCGTCTCATGCCGAAGTCACATGTACAGCATAAACCTGCTTGCCCACAGATATCGTGTCTCAAATGGCCGGTTAAAGCTCCCATACATTCACCAGAACCGAAACCGAACTCAGGGGACTGGCAAAAACACCCTCCCCATGTCATTCTTCCACCGGGTCCTGGCATTGGCATGGCGTTCATATCGGGTGCATCGGGAATATCCATGGCCATACCGAACATTAAATTGGCTAGACTAGGAGCAGGAGATCTCTGTTGGGGCCTTTGACCTCCGGGAGGACCCCTTGCCGGAGTCTGTCCACGGCCTCGAGGAGCGCCAGGCCGACCTGCGCTACGCTGTGGGGCCTGTGGAAATGGGTCACACATTTCTAAATATGGTCAAGGCAATAATTTTTCTTGAAATCCATTATAGAAATTGCCATTGAAAATTAATAGTAAGAGAGAAAAAAAAAAGAAGGAACAGTATTAAATACAGCCTCCTATTGCATACTCTATCCTGTTAAATTTATATTTCATAGTTCTCTATATCAAAATACTATCAAAATAATCCATCATGCAATGCTAGTACAGTGGTGAGTTGTGGGAGACTGGGGCAAGACTGTACACTTGGCTACAGGTCAACGTTCCAGCAAGACCAGGTTTTATATTCGGTGACGTTTTTGGGGACTCGTGTTCGACATTGTATACTTTTAGCTGTTTAAAAATGTCAAACTTTTACACGAAAATCCCATTGAGCTAAACGTTATCAAATTCGATCTCGAGTTTCACTCTTGTCAATTAAAATAGAAATTAATTTTTTGTACATTAATGGAATTGTACACGAGCCCTTGTTCAATAACCTCTTTTTATATCTAAAAAACGTTTATGCTTTGCTAACTATTGTAAGTGACTTAGGGTCTTTCTTATGCGTTCAACCTCCTGTGAAATACTAAAAAGCCGCTTAAATCTACGGAACTAATTTCTTCTACATTATAATGCCAGTCAATGAAATATTTTTTTTTATTACAACCGAGTTTCAAAGTTTGTAAACAATTGTCTTTACATGCGAGGTTAAAGCAACGGCTGTTACTTTTAAACTCTTGTACGTAAGCAGACGTTACTTATGCAGGGAATTCTAAATGTACAGGAATACACAGACAGGCTGTGGATAGTGATCCAGGTTTTCCCCGTTCAGGGAAAACTGTGTTGTTAGGGTAAACATCTTGCTATAAACTGTGATAAAGGATACGGAAACCCATCATGGCAGCCATAGGGCTGAACTGTTGTTGAGATCCAAGACCCATTCCTCCCATCATCCCCCCCATCATTCCTGGGTACATGCCATACTGGGCTTGTATCTGCGTACAAGCCAACAAAAGTACGACACAAGTGACTCCAAGTCGGCTGTCCATGTTCTTTTCTGAAATTAATAACAGATATTGTAATAAAACCTTGATACGTAATAAGCCCTTTTGTATATTGATTAAGCCGTTACATAATCTATGTTTATAATTGCAGCCTGGTGATCGAACTCAGAAGCTGTGGATTCCAGGGTCAATAAATGAATAAATAATGTTACTCAGAGAGCAAATATTTTATGCAAACACCAAACAAACGGAGGCCATCTATAACACATTCATTGTTATCTGGATTTCGTTTCTTTACTACCAATACAATATTGGTATCGAACTTATTATAGATGAAGATTAGCATATATGAGACAAGCATAGTTAGGGCCCACATCATTCTAAGGAATGGAACCGCCAATAAATCAAAATATGTATTTATGTAGAGATGAAGATAACCTTAGACAGCAAAGGGCATATGAACATTACAGGGAAATAAACTTTGAGTTATATATTTTCTACAATATTCGAACTTAATTATTAAGTTCATAGGTGTATTTATCCTGCTCAGAAATACAAGCTACAACAGATTTACTAAAAATAAACATCAGACAGCAACGTGAATGGAATGTAATCTGTCCTGATGCAAACAATGCTTTAATGCAAACTATAAGCCTTAGGGAATCTAGTTTAAGGTTTGGTTTAGTGGCTCAAACTTGTTCTCAAAGTCATAGAAAATGTCCCATTGTTAAATTGCGAGACAATGGGGCTTTTAAATCACGACAGATGACAGATGAGTATATTTTTAAACCACGCATTAAGGGAAAAAACAACAATGGAAATGTCAGAAGACTGTAAAACATACAAATAAAAAATCCGAAAGAAAACACAGAAAAACAAAACAAGGAAAAGCAAATTTAGAATAAAAAACAAAGAAGGTTTGTTTCATGGTATTAGATGATACAACGCATGGCAAGGCTATAATTTGTTTTTTCAAGCTTGATTGAGTTGATGGTTGGAGGGAGCTTCCTGCTGCATTGGTGCTCTCAGAGGATAAGTGCAGCATGAAACCGATTTGTTTTTCGTGCCCTTTTATTACGTTTTGTGATTGTGATATATTTGTAATGTTTTAGTTGTTGCCAGTGACGTCGAGGTTGTTTTCCTTCGCCCATTCAGCTGACTACGGCGTTAAACCCTAATCAAACTATCATACAATCGAACTTGATTGATTTCTAACGCCTGGGGACATTAACATATTTAATATCAATAGCGAGACTGAGCATGAAATATATATTACAAAAGCTTATAAAAAAACCCAGCGTCATGGGGAATTTAAGTCTCGATAGGCCTAAGAAGAACAGGGATAAAAACTTTATTATTGTTTACTGATCAAATGACGTGCATGCATATGAAACAAATTTTCATAGTCTGATTCCACTCATCATATTTTGCAGATATCGCAAGGAATTCACTTTGGGGAATCTTTGACTTTGAATAACTCAAGTTTTAACAATTCAGCTTCATTTTTTCTTATTTGTTAAAGAGCCATGAGTGTAGTGCTCGCTTTCTAATAGAAGGACCAATGTACGGATTAAATTCAACTCTACTGTTACTTTGTTAACCAGTGCTACATCGTCAAGAAATGTTTAATCAATGCATAAGACTACAGTTTTCTTGTCGGAGTTCGAATTGTGGCGAACGAAAGAAAAATTATTTTCTACCTTTAGCAATATATATTCATCTTAAAAATTAAAATTAAAGCGTTTAAACGGCCCAAATTGTGTTATCACTGTGTATCCTATTTGTATGCCGGGGCCCAGAACCAGGCTTTTTTAGACCTGTCGACTGAATACAAGTTTAATATTGCAAAGGAATCAATTCTGAATGCTGCTATGAAGTAACCATGTCTTTTTTTGAGGTAAGGTAGAAATTGCTGGCTTTTTCTTCTTAAATTCCAAGTCTTCATTCACGACGAAAGTGAACAAGATCGCTGGTTGTCCACCAAAACTTAACTGGTATTCCGCAGACTAGTATTTAGCCGTGATATTGGGGGATTTAAAGAATCGTGTGACATATAAAAGGTTCCAGAAAATTAAGTATAAAACATTACTGAATTAATTGATTACCTAACAGCGGGAAGTGGGAACACATTCCAACTATCTATGTATATCTTAAAATAAGGCAGCTTATGATAGACAAGCAGTAAACACAATTAGTATCAAAATAAATACATAATTGCTTGGATCCTAAAGTTTAAAAAATATCCAATCATTACGTACTTTCATAAGTTAAAAGTAAAAAAAGTTTGAAAAGTTTTAAAGGTTTTAATTAAGCCATTCGAGGGCAGTGAATGACATTATTATTTTCCAGCCAGTAAGCCGATTAAATACAAAAAGACAACAACATCAGTCACAATTACTTTAAGTTAAATAACATCGTGCTATAAATAGACGAAGATATATGTACATCATATGTGTATCCTGACACAATTAAAATGTAAATTGACATCTACTTTAATTGTATAATAAAGCAAGTTTGGTAAACAATAGTCATCTAAGATTAATAAATAAACAGACTGAAATATTTCAGTTAAAATATTCTTTGTTGTGAACACAGAGAAGCATGGCTTTTTTTTTTATCTGTTTGATTGGGGTTCTTCATCGGACTTTAAGGTAAAGTCATACGATAAACGAACATATTTATGAAACGAAATTAATTTATTCGAAAAATTCAAACTGTTGTATCTAATAGAAGCAATAAATATCGCACGATAAAATTTTACAAACCGAAAAGTTTTGTTTTCGGTAAACTAAATAGAAAAGACTATTGATATAAGCAAAGTATCGGCAATATCAAAACATTATAGTTGTATTGCGATAACAAATTAATGTACTATAAATTCAATACATGAGTTAATGTTAAAACAGAATTGTTGGCTCCTTTGACTTACTTGTATGTATAACCAGTGCTGCTGCCGATCCGTTCACCAAGGTCTCAGAGGTAGGAATACTGTTTAATTCCAGTCCACTCGCTATTTATCTATCCCAAAGGCCACCACTGTTTCTTTGCCTTCTTTATTCTATCCTGTTAAATATTTCAGCTTTAGCAGACGTGACATTGTTTTTGTCGCTAGTCACGTGATTGGACAATACAAACCCTTTTCTCTAAGTGACACAAAGGCTTCATTGAGCGGACGAGTTACTTAAGTGAGAGAGAATCCAGCTACCAAAATCACGATCATCAAACTTCCACAATGTCGTGACTCTGCTCTTTAATTAACTCTCATCTGTTTTTAGTGAGAATATCTGGACATTTAGAGGTCCGAGTGTATCCACTAATAACCAAGCAAAATCTCAATAAACCGGGCCTTGAGGCAACACTTCCCAAATTGGCTTCATACAACTTAAACCGTCAACGGGGACAAACTTATTAATAGGCGTGCATCATTTTCGGAAGTATATATGCAAATGTAAATACAGTCTAAATTAATGATAGTTTAACAATGCGGAAATAATCAAACCTTTATTGATCAATTTTCAAAACTGTGAATAGATAAGTTCAACGTCGTTCATCTTGGCATCGAATTTTTCTAAACATTTTTAGAAGGTCAAGTCTCTAATTTTAGAATAATTATTATTGTTATTAATCACTTTTTCAGTAAAATTAAAATCCTTTGAAGAACTATTTTTGTTTAAGAAATTAAGTTAAAAGAGAACTATTAACCTTGTAAAAATATAATATTCACGACTGCACTTCAATTTCTTTGACCTACCTCAGCTTTAGCCTAGAGTCCATCTGAAGACAGATTGTGGATATACCAAAGATATTTGAAAGAAATCAGCAAGTTTAATTAACCTCACGTGGCAATCTAATTGATTAATTATCTAAATGGGCACGATAGCTCAGAGTATATATGTGGTGACAACTCTTCACGCATTGGGGTGATACGAATTAATATCTATATAACAGAAAATACAATAACTATTTTATACAATAGTCATGCTTTTTTTTGTTTGATCAGATGGTTAATAACAAGTTTATATACAGAAGACCGCAAGACTACCACTAATTAACTTCTCCATTTAACATTTTTGGTGCTTAATTGTAAGTGAGCAAGTGTTTTATAAGTTGAGACGTTCACCGTTGTAGCTCTGTTAAGCTAATCGTGACCAATCAATGAATGGAATAGTTTGTACTATAGACCACTTACAGACTATTGAACCACCGTACAGCTGCCAATACCAGTTTATTTAATTCGTTACCACCGTACTAATTAAAATTTTGTTTGTTTTTTTTTCTTTCATTAAGGGTTTTGATGTTAATACTTCACGGCGTTTCACTCATGTGACGGCGGATTGTCCTGTTTACGCTATTTTTTGCCTAAATGCGCTGGAAAACATGGATGAATCCGCGGAAAAACCACCACTATTGTCGGAGCCACGATGTCGGACTCATTTACCTACCTGGTGGTCGACGTACTCAATAAATAATATTTTTGCTTAAATGACGGCTTAGAACTTTTTGGTTTTATGTTAAACTCAGAAGAAACCTAGTAAAAAGCGACTGCAATATCGGTAGTCGCCGGAGAGCTTCCCTGTCGGGTGGAAATGCAGCCTTGAACCGATGATAGGTGTGTGAAGGAGATCCCTAGTCCGAAGCGCAACCAACTGAACTCTGGCGAGGTCGCCTTACTGTGTGCTTATGAAATACTTCCTGCATGACAGCTATGTTCTTTTTTAAATATTAATATACTGTCAAATGCGACCATATACTTGAAGTTTGATTTAAAAAGAAATCCAACGATAGAAAGATATCCGTTTAGTAGAGTTATATAGGTTTAACATATCTGGAGTTATTTCCCCTCAAGTATATCACACCAACGTCACTTGTTGCACTAATGATGTGAGTTGTGTCGATCAAACTCAATTATATCATGATGTTTTTAAAACAATAAACGAAAACGGAAGCCTGATATGCCACATCAAATTCATTTTTTCTTCAAGGTATCAAGCACCTCATACATTTCTTCAACGTATCAAGAACCGCATACCTGAGGCAGCACTTCCGGCGACAGCCTATGCCCAAATAACAACTCTTAATTTCAAGAAGGCTTATAAAGTATTCCGCAATAACGGCTAGCTACTTCGCTGTTACCAGATAGGTAATTTCTCAAGTTGTCATAGCGCCCCTTGAGTACTTCAACTGCGATATCATTGTTTGTTTGTTTGTTTGATTGGGGTTTATTATCGTGCTCTAGGGTACTTCTTTAATTTGAAGACGGATTTTCTTCTTCACATTGTTCATTGCCTACTGACGGTGGCAAACCGGTAGAAAAACTCGCAAAAACAACCTCCGCGATTGCCGAAGCCACATCGTGTGACTCACTCAAATACCTGCTGGTCGACAGACGGACTCGATTCAGCAACTGCGATCTAGGACTCTAGAAGTACTAACGTAATACTAAAAGTTATTGATCACACATCCAGGGGTAAGTTGAGAACTAAATCTTCGTTGCTAGATAGCTATAAAACACATAAATGCGTGGCCTAATTGTAACCACGAGATGCATTTAACATAATATCAAATTACTTACTCGCATTAACGAGATAGTAACTCATATGACAACACATCATGCTTCACCTAATTGTAACTACGAGCTGGATTAATCATAACAACATGTAACTTCCTGGCAATGACGAAATAGTAACTCATAATTACAACACATAAACGGGTAACGTTATTGTTATTACAAAATGGATAACTCATCACAACATGTAACTTGCTCGCAATGACGAGATAGTAGCCCATTATAACAACAAATAAAAGCGTGACGTAATTGTAATTACGAGCTGAATTATTTATAATAACAAGTTACTAATTCGCATTAACGAGATAGTAACTCATTATAACAACACATCAAGCTTGTCGTAGTTGTAATTACGAGCTGGATTAATCGTAATAGCATGTAACTTCCTCGCAATGACGAGATAATAGTTCACAATTACAACAAATAAAAGCGTGACATTTTTGTAATTACGAGCTTGATTATCATAACAACCTGTAACATTCTCGAAATGACGAGATAGTAGCTCACAATTACAACAAATAAAAGCGTGACATTATTGTAATTACGAGCTGCATAACTCATCACAACATGTAACTTCCTCGCAATGACGAGATAG
Source organism: Mopalia muscosa (assembly GCA_031763545.1). Classification (NCBI taxonomy): domain Eukaryota; kingdom Metazoa; phylum Mollusca; class Polyplacophora; order Chitonida; family Mopaliidae; genus Mopalia; species Mopalia muscosa. The sequence goes on along the minus strand of JARFOD010092871.1, from coordinate 9,283 downwards.
TAGCTCATAATTACAACACGAAAAAGCTTGACGTTGTTGTAATTACGAGCTTGATTATCATAACAATATGTAACATTCTCGAAATGACGAGATAGTAGCTCGCAATTACAACAAATAAAAGCGTGACATTATTGTAATTACGAGCTGGATTATCATAATAACATGTAACTTCCTCGCAATGACGAGAAAGTAACTCATAATTACTACACATAAAAGCGTGACGTAATTGTAATTACCAGAGTGATCAATCATAATAGCATGAAGCTTACTCGCAATGACGAGAAAGTAACTCATAATTACAACCTATATATGCGTGACCCAATTGTAATTACCTGATGGATTATTGATATTAACAAGTTATTCACTAGCAAGTACGATACCTACTAGCAATCACAAGCTGGATAGGTTATAACAAGTTTTTTTAACTTGCAATGACAAAATAATAACTCATAATAACGACATAGTCACTCACAATATCAAACAAGTTACGTCTTACTTATGACTGTGAATTTGATGTGGGTGGCAAAAACAGGCTTCCATAGATATATAATGAGAACTGAATATAATACTGAAACGAATCTTCCATGTTTATTTTTTTCTGTTAGTAGTGATTGAAACGGCGGCCATAAAAATAGGCACGTGTATTTTTGAATCGGCGTCAAATAGCTCGTGTGAGATAATGTTAAAGGCATGTTTTGGTTGGAATGTTTGAAAAAATTAACAACAGCAGATAGAATGAGCCCTGTTCTAATCGATTGTATTCTAGTCGTATACTCTTTTTTATTCTTAATAATGTATATAGACCAGATGAGACAGATAAAGTAGGGAAGTCACGACGTTCATGTGTTTCGGTGTGCTTTGTCATTGATAGTGTCACAGGAGTGAACGGAAATCTGATACGTTTTTACTACATGTATCTGCTTTATACGATCCACTGATAGGTTAGTGTTTAACGTCATACTGAGGCTGTACTTCTCTATAAATTGAATGGTATATATTAAATAGCCACATAAGACGACTATAAGTGTAGCGTGATTCTATGCTGAAAAATCACGTGCTTCCATTGTTGAGTAAAGACCGTTGATCGGTTGTTCAAAGAACACCTGTAGCCTAACAGCATGACGTTGCCTCACAAAGTAACTCAGTGACGTCAATTCATTATAGAAATTTAATTTAGCGTAAAATCATCTAAAAGACCGGTAACTTAACAGAGCTTTGAGCAACCGGTCTCGTATGGCTATGTCCCTAACGAGAGGCTTCCCCTAGAGAAATGATCTGAATAGCCATTCTCGAAAAGTTTTACGTCTCAAAGAAACAAAAGAGACGACTTTATCGTGAATATTTTAACAGTTGACACCATGGTATTTCTTATGTCTCATTATTGTTAAGCTAGTTAAAAGGTGACATAATTCATACCTCACTCCATTAAATCACACTCTTTGTTATGAGGGTTTGAAAGGTTTTGCTCCCAAGGTCCTCGTTTCTATTTTGACGTTACATACGAGCGAGTTTCATTTCACCAAGCAACAAAGACGCTATGATATTTGTCGTCACTTTTCGAATAACGCCTTATGGTTTCAAATTTGTCGATTTTGAAATTGCTGTAGTAAATTATAAAAAGAAACAGTTCCGTTTTATGAATTTATCTATGATTGGATAAAAAGAATAATATTACAGAGTGACGTTTCAGTATCATAATATTGTTCTGGTGAATATTTGAAAGGATACATCCTTATTCAAGTGTCTAATATACTTTATTTAATAAGCAGCCCCCCAAAAGGTGCAACTGGCTTGAACGCTGACATGGCATTGACTTGAATGGTATATATCACCCCTTGATTTTCTTATTATGTTTCTTATCGGGAATTCAGGTATGATTGGATTAGATTGAGGTGTGTTTTATCGGGGCATTACGCCGTACTTACGAGTATCTAACTCAAATTAAGCACGATCAGTCCAATGGGTGAAAGCAACCACCCTCTACGTCAAAAATATATATTGTAAGTTAACTGTATATACATTAACACTCGAGAGTTCTCTAATGTGGGTAGATAAAAAGAGGAACAAAAGCACACATTAAATTGGCAAGACTAGTTTTTGTTATAAAAGTATAAATATAATTGAACAGCTGTGCGTTTTGCACTATATATAGGAAGGCTAATACCTTCAATTAGTTCTGTGCACACACGAAAACTGTCCACTGTATTGAAATGTAGTATTTATTTCAAACATGGAATAGACAATAAATCAGAAAAAATCGATATAGTACAAACAAGCTTTTCCAACACATTAACCAGTTTTAAATTGGGTTATTATTTATTGCGTATTTAATATACTTGTCAAAAGTGCCCTTTATTTCGTTTAATATGAGTATACACTGTGTATTAAACACCTGTACAGGTTTCTAATAGTATAAATAATATCAAGAAATATAATGTTTCATGATGGTTTAAACAGTTTACCGGTGATAATCGCATTGTAATGGTAATACAGGTCATGGGATCTCAGAACGGTAACATCTATCAAGTTAAATACTGACATGTCTTAACGGATAGGTTTGAGCAAGAGTGCTCATTTAATATTCCTAGCTATAATGTCTGGATAATCACTCTAAACCATGAATATTCATTAGCCTCAATATATCAGGGTGTAATAATAAATAAAAGATAAATGTCGTTTGTGCTATAAATAATTATGACGTTGTCACTCATGAAAAAATATACTAGTGTTTTTACTTGTAATTTACTTATCCAATAAAATTTATAATGCACCAGTGTTCTGTGTCAATTATGTTACTTCTAATATTTAACCAATACCTATTTTAAATTAACCTATAGAATGATGGATCGGTACTTTCAGTTTCATTTATTTGCTTTCATTTAGAATTACTTTAATTCTGGTTAAAATCTGTTTGGAAAGAAACAAGCGGATGAAGTATTAACATATACAATGTGATACACCAGCCGGGGTCGATAGTAAAATGATTCACAGACCGAGCCATAACTGTGGTGCCCCAAGAAACATGTTTTAACAAAATGCTTTTCCAAGATAAAACAAAAGACTTGCATAATAATAACTATGTACACCATAACTGGTTACTGACATTCAAAAGATGGCGGCATATAAATATATATATAGCCAGAAACCCACTGAAGGTCAGTCAGCAAACATTTCTTTAAATACAATAAAAATATATCGAGTAGTAGAACAATCAGTCATTGATAAGAAACACTGCAGATTCAAATTAAAACTATTTGGTGTGTTTTAAAATCAAAACCTATGAATTGGTATATATGACTCAATACGATTTAAGAAAGTCTAAGCAGTCTTACCAATTGGTGAAAGCACCATGAAGAACCAAAATCAATTCAAAACTATTCGGTATTATACGATCAATCAGAAATAAGCTACTTGTGATAAATGTACGTTGTAAGTTTCTTGACTTTATAACACACTTTGTTTCTTGACTGTATAAATTACTAGCAGTTAATCCATATTGTGTTTGTAAATGTAGGTAAAATGCAGTTTGGTCAATTTACCAGTCTTGAGATCTATGTGATCCGGGTGCGATATAGATCAAAGACTTTGGTGCCAAGTTACATTCAATATACCAGTATTTTTACTTGCCAGTTAGATAGCTCGTGTACAACATGGCCGCCAAATAGTTTGCAATCATGTAGTTTCTATTTTTGGCGGTTAATACACCTCCAACCATAATATGATGTGTTATATACATACGCTCTGTCGGGAAATACATTTTGTCTATAGCTGACAGCATCAATATACTTCAATTATAGTGTCCTTAGCCAATACAAACAGTTAACATGTATGCCTTTTATATAAGACAATGGAAACTATTTTAGGCGCGGTGATCAAATGAAGGCGTGTCAACCTATGTAATGCGTGGAGAAAACCACCCCCGAAGCCACTGACAACCAAGATAACAGATGACAATCAAAATACGCAATACAATGACATCCCAAACCGATCCGCTTCGTATTGACCAATTAAGTATCTTCGGGCAATATGAAGTTCCCGACAACCGTCCGCAATTCGCCAACGATATTCAATACCTTTCTCTACTTCATAGACATAAATTCAGATTAAAAGTTTTCATAAAATCTCATTTTTAGCGGTTGTGCCAGAATAAGACGAATCGAGCCTGAAACAATTAATTGAATTGATTGATTGAGCGCTTTTTATCGCCGTCCGCAAGGGTATTTCACTTAAGTGACGGCAATGTATTCTAATAATAAATGCCTTTAGAACATCAAATAAATGTGAAATATTTTTTTTTGCAGAATACCGCTTTAAACGGTTAAAGTACATGCTTAGTGTGATGTTATGCCAGTTTTTGATGTTTTTATCCGTGTAATTGATCTTTAGTATATAATGAACACGATATTTGCCATTTCCGGAGCTATTTTTTTAATCAGATGTCGGTTATCAACCATGACAATAACTCAGTGATGGGACAGATTAGACAACTATTATTCCACATATTTAAAACCTATCACAGAAATCAGGATAAATATGTCTGTACGGTCCATTTCTTAATTTCGAACGAATATGTTAACATCTTACATCCCCGCTGGAGGAATGTACACATTTTTACAAAATACATATTCTATATAATCAAGCATCTTACTAAAACCGTCCTTAAAAATCTCTGACAGAATTGCTTTTAATTTTTTTTTACAAACCAATTCAATCGTGGCTTTCCAAGGACAGTGTTTTAAATGGTGGCCACTTTTGGCAATGAATATAGACAATCTAAATAGAAGCACATATTCACCATCTCAAAAGAGATATCTAGGATAGCGTCGATTAGCTCACTAGAGGAAAAAAAAAACGCAAAGCATTACCTGCTTTAAAAGTCTGAAACGTAAACACAACTAAAACAACTACAGCCATACAAGTCACCGTATAGTTCTGGAGGGCCGTTTAACAGGGGCTGTTAATGTGTCTCTAGAGTATGGCTGTTTCACGGGTATAGATGTATCCAATCCAAAAAGTGATATTGTGCTCTTCTTTTGTGTTGTCGATCTCTGTTAATGTCGGATTTTATGAAAAATTTTTCCAATCGAGAAGAACATGATGTAAAGCAAGGTTATGTGTCATCTTAGGTGAAATATAGATACAGATATTATAATATTGGTTTCAGTTGTTTCTGCACACAATTTCGTTGGATTCTTTATAGTTGTATGGCAAACATTGTTAAATCTCATTGCTTCAAGTAAGTGTTCTGGGGCAAAACGCCTAATACCTGGATAATCCGAAGAGTCTGCTGAAATGTTCTATTGAGCTGTTTCTTTCTATTACCCTACGGGAATCGGTCGTTGTTCTTCACAACAACAAACATAGCCCGTCGCAATGGTTCCACAGTCACGTCTCGTTACAGGAGAGATATACATAAACAGTTGACTCTCACAGTCAATACTTGGATAGCAGTTACAGGCCATCGGTTCTCCTCCGTTCGGAATTGTAGCACCTGCATTACAGGAACCTGTTATCACGTTAAGGAACTCTTTTGTGAAAGTGGATTAAATGCCTATTAGATAGTTACAAACGCTCACTATATATTATACTCTGTAATCTGGGATGTGTAAGTCTTATACTACACGTCAGTTCCATTTAGTATTTACAATGCAGATAGATCAAAATGATACATACCTGTCAATTTTAATTCCCTGCTCTATCTCAATGACATATTACATCAACAATTTATTTCACAAATTATAGAAATAACAAATACCAGTTTATGAATCAATTATTTTCGCCGACGAATTTAATTATTCGGGAGTTTTAGATTACCGTCATTAATGCATGGAAAGTGAGTCGTGTGTACATTTTAGGTCACTGATTTAATAAAAATTTAATAAAATTTACACATATATTGCTCGAGACTACCATGCTCGAGAGTACCATGCCCAAAACACCATGCCCAAAAGGTAAATGTCTCCTTTAGTGTACTACATGTATAGAAGTGTAAAACGAAAATCAATTCAGTTATGAATCCAGCTCAGTTCTTTGGGTGCATTTAGGACCGATCTTCTTTCGTGTCAAAGAGTAGTAATAGTTTCCAATTGGCAATCTACACGGACGCTAAGATTGTGTTGTAGGCTATACAAAATCCTTTGCGTTAATAGTTGGGATACATTTTTTTTGTTTAAAAGTGTAGAAGTATTTGAGAGATCGTGGTGTACCACATGATCTAAGGTTTTCCTCTAAATGCAATACTAATGTAATTCATGAGGAATATCATTTTATAGCAGAGTGTCCTTTCTCACCCACAATAAGGCAGCAATATATCCCACTCTTTGTCACAAAATTATTATAAAAATATTTGGGTAAATACTTTTTAGAAGAATATTAATGTAAAAAAAATAATGAGTAATTTTGCAAAAATTGTCACAACTAGTAAATACAAGTGCTCGCTCTAGTTTTTAAGTTCCCATGTACAACAATTATTTTTAACCTTACTGCTTAGTTATGATGTAAATTATACAGTTCTCTTTATCTCTGTAAAACGATACGAAATAATAAAACTTACTTACTAACTTACTTAAATGCTAATTAATTTGAAGTATCGGTATCGGACTCTAATTGTGCTTATTCCTAATTGTCCGTTCAGGAGTGCTATCAAAATTCTACCTTATTTCATAACGTATAAGTTTAATGTAGTTCACTATTCAGAACGTAAACAGAGGTAGCTGTAGCATCCTGACTTGGAAATCTTATATTGCATATCATTTCGACGGTAAGGTTATATCATAGCTTTTTGATAGAGAATATAGCGTTTCTATTGAATGGCGAGGAAACGTGACCTTTTCACATCTGACCTTGTCTCGAAGTTGATGTAAATAATTCATCAACAAGAAGATAGAAGGATAGTCAATCTATAACTGTTAACGACATATTATTAAAATAGATATGCGTATTCAACTAAACTAATGAATCAATCAACCTTTACAATAATAATGAAGGAAAATATATACTACCTGACCTTTGTTCATTAACCTATTTCTCATAAGCCTCTAAACATAGCCTCGCACATCTAGATGAAAGCTCAATAATACGATACAAGAAAGGATACGTTCATAAAAAGTTCTCCTCAGCATCATAGTACGTTGAGTTTGTAGAAATATATTGGATCTAGGACTTAAAGCAGATGTATTTCCAAACATGGACTGTCTGCCTCCCATCGGTAAATTCAACGGATTTTGAAATCCTTGATTGCCGCCAAATTCTGCTGGACCTGTAGGGTCTATCTGCATATGACCTGGAAAGAAATTCGTTTGACCTTGACTTATGTCAGATATGGGGTTTTGCCCTGCATTAGACAGTTCAACAGGCACGGAACCTTGATTCACAATACCAAACATTGGCTTTCTAGAATCCATTACTGTTGGTCCAGCTTGGGGAATTTGAAACTCAGGATTGAAAAATGGTTGCTCATTCGGCTGATTATTCCCATGTTGATTAGGGAATTGCGGCAACTGGTTTGTATTCTGCAAACCTCTGTTTTGTCCTGAAAGGAATCTATTTATCTGCACTGCCATGTTATCACCTTGTTGATTAAAGTTAGAATTGGGAAATGGTGGTCTTTGAAACAATTCTTGTTGATTAGTGTTTGATCTTGGCCTCTGATTATCTGGGCTTAAACCAAGTTGGTTGATGTTTGAAGCACGTCCTCCTTGGTTTAAAGTTTGTTGATATCTGTAGAAATCGGATGGTTGTGTTGGTCGCAACTGAGTTTGGATTTCTCTCTGTCTCGCATTATTGTTATAATTTACATTTGACACCCAGGGACTAGAATTGACCGGGTTTGAAACGCGTTGATTATTATTAAAATTAGGTATTTGTCGATTTCTTGATTGCTGATTTGAATTAAATCGCGACATCCATTGGTTAGGATTTCTTGGATTATTATTAACATTTGGCGTTGGTTCTTGTTTGTTAAAACCTTGTTGGTTATTAGATTTACTAATATCAATATTTGGCCATTGTTGTTTTATGCCTGACGTTGGTTGATGAGTGTTAACACTGGGAATCCATCGATTATAATTTCCAGGGCTATTGATAAAATGTGATAATTGCGTTTTCGGGCTTACTGTTTGCTGAACATTGTTCGTATTCGGAATCCTTTTGTTTTGTTTCTGAATATTTTGGTTTAAAGGTTTTGGACTGCCCTGAAAATTTGAGTTTGACTTAGTTATTTTTGAACCCACTTGGTTGGTGCCTTGCGCTTCAAACTGGTTAATCATGCTAAACTCCGGAATGAAATCAACGGGAAGTACACGTGGCGCATTGTTTGGCTTTGGCAAACTCGTGGTGATTTGATTTCGAGTTGCTATAGTAGAAGAAATGGTTGGTTTAATGGGTTGGGTAGTGACAGGCTTTATTATACTTAGTGTTGGTAAGATATTTCTTACCTTAGTAAGCTGATTAATGTTTTGACCTGGGGCCTCCGATGGCTTCGGAAATTGTCTTTTAATGTGTGGGGTTGGTTGAGGCTGCTTATTAAATATTGAAAGCGATTTCTTTACAGACCCTCTCGGAACTGGCCGATATTTATGGATATTCCCGTTTCTTGTGACTTCTGTTCCTCGAAAATCGAATGTTATTGTGGGGAAGGACAATTTCTTAATATTTTTAGTTGGCAGCGGAACGTCAGCTCTGTTGACAAATCTCCCTCTTTGATTAAATTTGGAAGATCGTTGATTCGGTGTATTGTTATCATTTCTCAAAAGCTTAGCTGATGTTGACGTCTGAGTTGGCGAAGCTTTCCAAAGGTTCGGTGCAGTAGGTCGAACACGACCACTCAGGTCCAAGGGATTAGTTTTTACGGTTACTTTAACGACTTGTATTCCGCCGTCAAGCACTGTTCGCTCCACTTTAGGTCTATTGAACTGTCCTTGGGAAACATGTTCTACACATATGCTGCTGATCCATAAGAACAGCATCACAGAATAGAGACCTGGAAACAAAGGGTTTCACAATTAGTGGATTGATTTATAGTCGTTCGCAGCACTTTGTGAGTGTAAAATCTTTGTATGACGAAACACATGTATTGTGTGAATACTGTACACGCATTAAGCTCAACAGATACGTTTATTTATTAAGTTTATTTCTTGTTATTTACGCTGATAATTAAGCCCCAATGGGTGTCTCTGTAGTTGTATTAGTGTGACACTTCATAACTGTATATATTTTTTATGTTTCTCTGTATTTACTTTACTCCTGATGATGGTTTGATAATAAACCGAAATATTGAGTCAAT
>JARFOD010092860.1:0-17556 GCA_031763545.1 Mopalia muscosa | reverse complement strand
CAGTCTATGTGCAACTGAGATGAACCACTCTGGGTGTTGTGGTATATGGCCAAGGAATTCTAGGACCACATTTCATAAAATTAGAAAAATTTTGATGGGCATGTCAGGCGTAAAACCACCATTATTGACTTCCGTTTGGTCAGCCTCTAATATAGCTCTTAATAAAATTAGTGTGTTGTCTTGTTTTATTGCTTCTGGTCCTGGAAATTTGTTTTTGGTGGAGTATTTTTAATCACACTGCAGCCTCTGTAACTCCAAAGTTCTACGGTCATCCCCTATCAAGATTTTAACTCGAAACTCCAAAAGGAACGATTAAGGTATGTGCCAGGAATTTTCGCTCACCGAAAGTTTGGGAGGGAGCTGTGGTGCCAAACGTTAACATTACGGCTTATGGCAAATTAATGGTAGTCTTGCGCTAGGTAAGAATTTACGGAAAGGAACCAAAAAACAGACAAAACAATAAAACCTCGCCTTTTCAAGAAAGAGTGTAGTGGATGAAAACTTTGTGCAAGCCACTGAGGGTTGGAAACGAAAAAAAGCTCGACCAGTTACAGAAGCATCCCATTGAAAGATATAGTGCAGAATCATAGTGGCGTATCTACTATTTCTAAGATAGTAAAGGGCGGTATTTTGTTAATTTTATTGTGCCTTATCATCAACTGAATTCCAGACAAAATCAAGTTAATTTGAATATAAATATTTTATTTCCCATTTGAAATAGCACTTGAAATGATCAGCTGCATAAAGTTTGTCTTTTTTTTTCGTCCATGCTGAAGGAAGAAGAATTTCGTATTCACAATTTCTTTGTTCCTCTTTCTCTTTAATTATACATTAACAATTCACTGAGAAAAGTTTTAAAAAGAATAATGCAATCCATTACATGTTAAGATCCCTTTACTTCTGTCGATGTAAAGTCAATGGATAGACAATCACAGATGAACACAATCCTCAGTGGACGTACATAAACCACTGTCACAACTCACTGCAGCAGATGTTGTAGAATCGCATGACGGAGATCGCCGAATGAAGCTCGAAAGACGAGTTCGGCATGAAGACTCAGTAGATGTTACAGTCTTCCTGGGGGGTTTCCGTTGAGTGGTTTGGAGCTTTCTTTCTTCACCTATAACTAAACGAGAACATGTCTGATGGGCTATAGCAGCTTTTATCACGTGATCAGGAACAACACCCAACGATTGAATTTCATTGATGAGCTTCTCGACGGGGATATCTTTGAAATAAATTTTTGAAGTAAATATTTTGAGATTTCGGCGGAAATGGTTTGGCTGGTGACAATTTCGTTTTGTCCAGTTTGATGCAGCGTCCCACTTGACTTCTTCGGTGGCCTTTAGTCCTTCACAACTGAAGATCAAGAGAGCTGTCCGTTTAGATAGACTCACAAAGTGAGATTGTCTCAATACATCCTGGGCTTTCTCGGCAATAAAAATCATTATCTGAGAACAAATATAAACACAGCGTTTAGTTACTCCAGTTTTTTTATAGGCCGTAATTATATCACTTCAATTGTAATAATGTTGTCACAACAAATGTAAAATACGACTTCTCTAGAACTTTTTCATTTATGTTGCTTATGGCTATGCTTCCAATGTTGTTAACAGTTTCCATTTTGTTGGTTAAAAGAACCAAGACAAACATCGGTAACAAAGGAAGAAACATCGGACTGAATTCATACCTTATGGTGGAGCTGTTTAGCCCAATTGTGTCCGTGATAAAGCTGTGTTGCGGTTAAGAGAGGAAGGACTGTCTCAATGTGGATTAATCTCTCTGCTAATCTATAACACCCGGACCTCAAATCTTCTACTCCGTACATATCAGACAGCACCATCACACCTACAATAATAAAGGACATTGAATTAATGGTAAATGCTGAATGGTTGACGTCGTATTCTGTTTTTATCGACTATTGTCTCCTAATACAGATGAATAATAGAATAATAGTTCCTTGGTCTTTCTATCGATGCATTTAAAGTAAAGTCATCTATGTTTTGTGTTATATTATTTTTTATTTTATATTTTGCGCTTTTGTAATCAAGATTTGTCTTTTTAATTCGAATGGGCCTTTTACTATGTACACAAGTTTGTATTAGATAACAGTGGAGACTACTGTTCGTTCTTTATCGTTTATTTTGTCTGCAGATTTTGACAACAAAATTATAAACCGATTTATAAACATAATGAACTCACCTACTACATTGGATAGATTTAGATCGACTTTACCGCAATGCAGAAACAATATGACAAGTCTGAAAATGTCCACATCAATGTGGTCTATGTTAATAACAAGATGGTTTACAGATGAAATAACAGATGAACGCTTCTTAAGTTTGGAAGGCGCACAGATTCTCGGGAGTAATTTCAGTTCAGATGTTAGACCTGTTCGGCTTCTCTCGGTTTCTTCTTCTTTCGTCTTCTTTTTCTGATGGACCAGTAGAAGCTCATAAAAGACTCTGTACAAACAAACGGAGAGGATAAATATACAGTCCTGTTCTATGAAGATCATTATTTTGTTTGTCTTCAAGACATTTCCACTGAGTGTGTTAGTGTTTGTAAAACTGTGAAGTAACGGCGGGGGAAAACTCAATTGCGATAGCTTAAATCGCCAGGAAATCCCCCTTTTATAAATCTCGCCTTACGGCTCACAATCATGCTGTGATTATTAACGTGCCTTTTGTCGTCTTGCTGCTGTTGTTTAAAACTTAGGTGATGCATCGCAGACATAAGAACATATCTTGTTTCGTGTGTGAATCGCGGGCGAGGTTCAGTGGTAAGGGTATCTGACTTCTTATGTACCGCGCACAGGGCCGATTTTCGTTGTCGATCTCAGATACATGAGCGACTCTTATGAGGTTATTTTGGCAATTGTGGGAGTGGATTTTGCTATTTTGAGCATTTTAAAGCTCCTTAAATTTCAAAGTTTCTCGACGGTTTCCTACTTTATTTAAGTAGGGAAAATAAACAAAGCGTAATCATAAAAGTGAAATACCCCTATGTTCGAAGTTAAACTCCAACCAAATAAAGAACCACCTGTCATTGTGGTTTGTCGAGTTGGACGCATTTGGACAAACCAGATGAAGCTAGATCTATGGTGGTAGTTTTTAAAAGTTTTCCAGATGAGCATAGAATAAACTTGTAAAGCTAATATTTATAACATTGTTTAGAATAGTGACTCACCTACTCCGTGTGGCTAATATCGACTTGACACCATACACGGCTTCCTTATTCTGACCCACTAGAAATTTGACGTCACACATCTCCGGCATGTTTATAATGAAGCGTAAATCGCCACAGAGGGCGCTGGTGTTCTTAAATGACATAACCTCTGATATACTTCCGTCACCCATATTTTCAATCCCATCCATTGGGTTTTCTAAACAAAATGTCCATTGAAGAGAAGAATTGCAGCTTGTGTCATCAGAGTCTTGTGAAAGAACTAGAAATGAATAACAATACAGTATTAATAAACTTAATGTAGTAAAACTGGCCATATTTTAAGTATGTATTTTAAGTAAGAAACTTTTGCGCACCGTGTATCTTACAATTGAAGAAATGAAAACCACATTTGAATATGGAGCCCGCATATGAATTAATCGCAATACTGCAATTCGGTACTCTGAAGAGACAGTCCATTATCTCTGAGGGCTTATATAATCAGTAAACGAAAAACCGAAGTGTTGCTGAAAAAGCCTGAGAAGTATACATCGGCCAAAACACATACACAACATCACAATACAGGGAATAAATCTCCCTCTGCCAGACGTCTTCTGGAGTTGTCCCGTGTTATATTATGTGAGAACGCAGACGTTAAGGCAAATTAACATTCTTAAGTTAAGATTATGACAGTTTAGCTAGGACACGTGCAAGTTGTCCGTCCCACAGGGCCTTAGATGTAACAAAAGCAGCGGATAATAACATATTCATTAAGATAACAGCCTGGTCGAATAAATTAACGTTTCAAGAAACAATAATTGGTCAGACTAGACCGGTGTCCCGCCTCAGTAAACGCCTCTGATAGGTAATCCCGATAGAACCCCTTGGTCCGTATTTAGTCTGTATTAAATAAAATCTGTCCATGTATAGGACAGGTGAATGGTGTCATGGAAAGTTATCAGTTCACTTATTTTATATAATTACATGTTTTGCAGTCCAACTATTAATCCGCTATGATTGGCTTTGTGTGGTGGATTACGGTTTAGCGCCGCAATTAAGGTTATTCAATCACATGACCGTGTATCAGCTTAACGGGTGATCGACTTCATATTGACCGTTAACCCTGAAAGTACCAGGGCAATAGGAAGCTCTCTCTCCCAACTCTCCGCAATGCACGGGACAGTCACATGATGTAATAGAAAGAAATCACAAACAGATCGACCTTAGTAACAACCTCCCCGTCCCATCAAAACAATAATTTTCCAAGCTTTCAGAGGCCTTGAAATTCATATATTTTCTTAAAGAACTTTTCACAATTTTCAAGAACTTGTGCCAACCCTGATAATGGGTCATTTTGAGATAGTTGATCTTTTATGTGCAAGATTGTGATATTCAACCATTTCAACCCCGGAAAACCGTTAATAATAATAAACTAACTCTAACCTTGTGAACGCCATGAAGTTGAGCTCTGGGTTGTACCTGTTATCACAGAATCGTTGAGGTTGATCTCGCTTCTGTCTCTCATTTTGTGGTCTTCAGGAAGCTAAAAGACAACTTTAGGTTAGTGTTCTTACTGTTTGGAAGACAATACCGAGTGTGGTGCTTAACCTCAACCCGATCCTCAATTTATAGGCAATCTACAGCTTACATATTAAATTACTTCGTCAATCATCATTATTTTTCACACGGTAGCTGGTAGATAAAATATTGTTGTTTTTAGAGGTTAAATTAAACAATCCACAAGCAATTTTAGTACAATAGAAAACTGGACCAGATTAACGGCTTACCTTCAACAGCCACAGCACTAACACCTTGTAATAAGCTCACACATATGCTGGGCTTGTTCAAAGAAAGTCTGTATTCCACTGATTTTATATGTATTGAATTAGTACATCAGGCTATCTAATCCAGTTAATCTATGTTCTGAAATGAGCGCCCCGCTGGGGAGGAGGGTTTAACCGGGATTAAAATCACTGGTGATCTTATGGTTAAGTTATGATCCCTCCCTTGACTAATCAGTCAAGCTGTTCGAAACACACTTACTAAGTATATACTTTTAGCAGAAAACTGGAATCGTAGACTGCTGTTTGAATTTTTCCGTCCCTTAATTTTTTAATACTTATGTAAGTCGTTTTCAGTTAAATTTGCTTATCGTTTTGATATCCAATGTCAAGGGTGCTACTTATTGGTATTTACTATTTTAGTAGGACATATTTGATAAAATTATTCGACAATATGTTAACACCATAGCGTTGCTGATCACCGCTTAATATGACATGAAACCCTAATCAACAAAACCGTTTTAGACGTTATTGGTGATACGAATAACCAATCCCACTTCGATTTTGTCGTTCCAATTTTTAATAGTTATATATGTCCTTTTCGACCAATTTGTTACTCTGTTTTATGTTTACTTCCAAGGGTGCTACCTGTTGGAATTTATTTTTTAAATAGCACTTTCGATAAAGGATTTTGACATATGTTCACGGCACGAATTAGCTGAAAACTACCGCTAAATGTGGCGTTAAAAGACTAATCAATCAATCAATGAATCTTGGTTGCTCGAAAAACGAATCCCATTTTGTTCTCATTATTGACGATGAGAGTAGCGAATATTGTTTTTTTTTTCCTTTTCTTTTTGTTGCTTTTTTCGTGATTGTGGTAATAAATTCCCTTTTTTGCTGCTATTCCAAATACCAACTTCTAGCCGGTTGCGTATGCTGGGCTTGTCGGCTTGTTTAAAGCACAGTTTGAACTCTGCGGGTTTTATTTGTTCCCAATGTGTAGATTAAACGATCTAGTTGAGTTAATATGTTTATTGTTTTTGCGCCATGCTAAGGTGGAGTGTGTTCGTCTGGGATTAAAACCACGGGTGCTCTGATAGATAAATTTTGATCCCTTCCTCAACAAAAACAATCAAGCTACTTGTTTAAATAACAAAAGGTTATTTTACTCCCGTGCCTACTGGCCAGTCATTGGCATCATTCAATGAAAAGTCAGGACAACCCCAAGAGAACAAAAGCAGCTCCTCCCAATACTTAGGTGGACATCAAACGAGTGAAAGATCAGACAGAGATAATTGCCTTGCGGGATAAGGACACACTTTTACAAAGTGATGTCAATTCTATATCGGCTAAAGTCAGGGAGATTTTTAGAATGGCTACGGTTTAGATCTTTAAGGAACGTATATAGATGAGTTATTGTGAATAAGATCAAGAGACCGTGGTTTGAGGAAAATTGTCACCGTAAAAGAAGAGAATGCCAGATTACATCACAAAAATAGTGCTTCTGTACGTAGTCAATTCTTACAGAAGTCGAAAGTAGACAACATAAAAATATGTTAGGACAGGAAGAAAATAAATATTAATTAAAACGTTGTTTAGAGATTCGAAACCTCAAAAAATCCAAACCGAGAGATTATTGGAAAATACTCGGATCTAGAAAAGTGTCGGGTATCACCCTAAATGTTCAAATTTAAAAAAAATAAAAAAAATTCGCCGTGGAAATGACCCAAGGGTTAAACGATGATGACGATTCTCCGGATGTTATACATAATGATGAATAAGACGTCCCAATCACACCAGATGAAATTTTATATGCTGTAAAAAACATCAAAAACAGAAAGGCAGCCGGACCCGATAATGTTTTAAATAAAGTATTCAATTGGTATTAAGTTACTTATTTATTTTAAACTATTTAATCTCGTTCTTAACTCCGGCTTCATTCCAAAAGACTGACTCCTGGGTATAATAAAACCAATCTACAAGGAAAAGGGGACAAATCCGATCCAGACAGTTATAGAGGCATTTCCCTGTTGTTTGTGTAAGCTATTTACCAGCATAATTAACAACCGATTGAGGCATTTTCAAAGAAATGGTTTAGAGGATTGTTTATCAAGAGAATCTAATGGCATTGATCTCGATAATGGCCATATAGATATTTAAAAATTGCATCTATCTTATTGTAAGAGAATTCTTAGACTACGAAAAAGCACTCCTATAGTGTGATGGTATACGGGGGAACTAGGCAGATTTCCAATAGCAATGGATATTAAATTAAAATGTTAGCATTTTGGCTACAGTTGACCTGCGGAGATCCGGACAAGTTGTCCAACGATGTATGTATACTTGTAACTGATCAACGCTTCGAGTCACAATGGCTAGCTAAAGTTATAACTATTCTGAATGAATGTGGGTTCGGGTTTGCTTGGGAAGACCAACTGGAAACAATTAACCCCGTGTGGCTCTTGACCAATGCCAAACAAATCCTTCGGGATCAATTCAACCAGGAAAAATGAATTCCCATCTAATATTATTGCTATCCTAATTTACACAAGTTGAATAATCTTTTCTACGATCCATCAAAGCATGTTCCGTATACTCCTGGCCCTTTCTTTGTGTATGTTTAAAGCGTAATACAGCGTGGAATGTGATATTGATTTTTTCATTTATTAAAACTGTGGCCTTTTATGCCCACCACAATCAAACTATTTCATAACAATAATTTCCACACATATTGTATAACAAGGGTTCTGTAAAATAGCAATTGTCTTTATATCTGTATTATTGTTTTCCAAATATATCCCCATACACCAATATGACTGGTCTGGGCGTAATAAATTTGAACTTGAACTTGCGAAAGGCATAACTTAATTCTATTTAAAAAATTGCAACTACGGTATCTTAAGTATAGCAATAGTCAAAAACAGTTCGAGGAGTGAAAAAAGAGCATCGTGATAAAAACTAATGGTTCACGTTACAGACTTACAAACACATAGATTTCGGTTGCATTTACGTGAATGCGTGAGATGAATACATAGGCATATTTATCCCCGTATATATGACCAGTTGTTCCGTTTTATAAGTGTCATTTGCGTAAAAACTAAATAATTCAACCTTGCATCTCGTTTGGAATTTTGAACTCTTACTATGGAAACAATCTACTCTACAGATTGTACCTTAAAGTACCACTAACTGCTACCCTCAGTAAAGTCTCCTCCCTTCCAAGATGTTTCAACATTAATGGCGTTGAGGAATCTGATTAGCTGGTTAAAGCAAACAACTTTAACGGAGATTTTTCCACATTAGCAATAACTTTGGATTTTCACATACCTGAAACAAGTGCTGCTTTTCAAGGATATCTTTACCGTGCAAACCCTGTTAAATACGATTTTATATTGTTAATTCTTGATCGACGATATGCTAAACACCAGTCATGCAAACAAATACGATTTTATGCACCCTTTGTTCCTCGTCAATACACATCGTACACCTGGTTCAACAATTTATCCAAAAAATGTACAAACACACGCACAAATACTATATACCAAGCATGCACTTTATTAATTTATCTATAACATAAGTAGTAGAATACTGAATCGATGCGAGTCTTCTCCACATAATGCAGTGCAGTTTGGAAGGTTGTGGTTACAGTTAGGGAAACAGATGGTATTTAGCCTAGAGCAGGTGCTTCACAGGAGGCTGTACATCCGCCACATTGGCTAGATCTGAAAATCAAATGAAAAACAGATATACTAAGCATGGTGGGAATCAGCAGAAATATTGAAAATCTTGGCGTATATCGGAATTTTATTCAACCATATGCATAAATATTGTGCGATGTTGTACATAATATTTATCATATAGGCAACAGTTAAAGTCAAGGTTGATGTTAATAGACTATACATAAAAATGCGATGCATCAAATCTACAATAATGGCCTTGATGAAATTAACACTCCAAGGCAAGGTAAGCCGGGATGCGTCATGCTGCTGGTCAAATAAGTGATGGGCAAAACAAAGTCAGATGGCGCCACATATCCCTCTTCTCGAGTCCGAGCATTGGACTACATACAATATTAGTTTAAAGAGAAAGATAGAAACGCAATGACACAATCAAGCATAATTCTAGTTAGATCTTTTGCTCGAAAAGGTTGTTTAGTTGATTGACGTTTGACATGTTCACTCATATAAGAAACAATGCACCATTGAGTAAACTCGAGAAGTAACAATACAGTAACACCACGCACAAACAGATCGGCAGTGAAAAGTCGATACTCCAGGGCAACTTTGAGCTCCACCCAACCACCCTCTGCTTGAAAAGTAGAATGGAAAAGCTCAAAAAGGTTGTTTTGTTGATCGAGGTTTGACATGTTCACTCATATAAGAAAGAAACTTCGCTTTGATCTATGCCTGACATGTGTATACGTGACAAGGTCTAATAAAGAGCTCTTGGAGCTATCAGGAGTGACTGGAAAAGTTGTTGTAAACGCAGTTGTCTTAATTTCTGAATGGCATCTACTATTTACATGACATAAACACAACAGTTCACCGATTCGACTAATTTTAGAACCAAGAAAGTACTGATTAAAGCCAGTTATAAAAGTGCTATCTGGCTGTGAATCTTACATTTAAAAAAAATGTGAACTTTCGGGATTTCCAGCTTTGATAACGTTACAGAAAGCATTTTAATCATTTTTAATTCTTTGACACCCTTAAGCAAGTGCAATTAATTTTGGAAATGTATATGTACGTTTGTATCTTGCTCTTTATATTATTTTTAAAAAAGCTAAAAAAAAGTTTTTGTTAGAATTAATAAATCCATAGAATTGTAAATCTGCTCTCGCGACAGCTGAAATACCGCTGAATGTGGCGTGAAACAATAATCAATCAATCCACATCAAAAGATAAGTATTCGTACTTACACACACACCGTACCGAAGCCACATCTAACGGTCATACAGGGGTCGTAACGGCACTCGACCGGCAGAGAACCATCCGGACAGACTGCAAAGCGAAACACAATCAGACAACTTAAGTTCACACCCTGGTCTTAGAATGATAATCTGTGTAAACGCCAAAAATATTAAAGTTTACAACAATGAGCAATAACTTCAGGTGGTCTGGTTTTAAAAAGCCTCCCACGCTCGGGCGATATACTCTGTCAGCGACTGATTGCGAAAAACCTGCCCTCGGCGACTGGTTTTGCTGCACACAGAGATTCTGACTAGGAAATCAGCGGACAAATATTTCAAGTGATTAAAAATGACTTCGACTGAAATCTGCATGAACGATTCCAGTGCATTTTTGGTCTATCCCACCTGGGAAAGTCTCATATAAAATATAAAATACAACTTTCAGAAAACATTTTTAAAAATCAAGGACACACTTCTAAAAAATTAGGCACCATGTACTAGATAACATTGTGTTCTTTACAATGATACTAATTGGAAGTTTTTAACATGAATAGTTTTCTAGGAATACGCCAATGAAAACGTAGGGTCCACTTTAAGCTGAAGTGCCAATTAAAGCAATTTTTCGACTTGAATATATGATATTGGGAAAACTAAATTATAGGTACAATTTAAGTGTTTGCAATTAGAATTACGAATTGTTTTTTCACAAACATATAGTTTGAATACCCAATTATTAATCTAAGTGATAAAAAAAAAATGTGTTCATTTTGAGCCCAAGGAGTCCATATTCATTTGACTGCATTTACAGAAACCCACGGATCAAGTGCTGGTTTGGGGCAAAATACAGGTACTTGAGGTTATTTCGCTCATATGACCACGTGCCAGACCAATGGATGAGGGCAACCACATTCTTCGCCACTGATAAAAACTCACTCCACTCTACAACTCGTTCTCGTTCTTATAAGATGTATGCACACTGTAAAACGCAACAAAGTATTGTAACGTTTTGAATTGAGAAGCAATATGAGATACGTTCAATGCTCTCATGTAAATAAAGCTTATTTCTGATATAAACAAAGATCTTGGTAACAATTACCCGCGTAAAATAGATAACAAAAGCGACACCGAAAAGTTGCGCATTTTAAAAAGATATTTCAGTATGTCTAGTTTTGTCATCTCCAGGAACACATTACATTTAGAGATCTTTATTAAATGTCACATATATATTTTGAATAAATGAAGAGAGAATATGCTTGCCTCCACCGGTTAAATATTCCTGTCAAAATATGGACTAGCAACAAGGAAGTCTCCATAAACAACTTATGCCTTTACCGAAAATCTTTAACTTTAATTATGTTGTGAGATTTTTGTTAGAAGAATTATTTCAATAAGAAGAAAGAAAAAATAACTCACGTTTTACCATCTTCATGCTACATTTACCGCAATAGTTTGCACTAGATGCCAACATCAAATATGAAATAAAAAGAAACAATAAGAACAGCTTTTTTCTGTATTAATTTTCACTCTCGGGTATATTTAATATAACTTATGTCACTATGAAAGCCGAAAATGATTTTTGGCACAGACAAAACACATCATAATAGAGTTCCAAACCCTCAACTGCACTTCATATCAGCAAAGCTTACCCGTGAAGGGTATGCTCTTTTAAGTATTTAACGGCGATAGATTGGTTTTGGTGCCACATTCAGCGGTATTTCAGTTAAACTAAGGCTTATACGGGATTTTACATACGCTATATAAATAAACCAATGTTTCAAGTCTAACTCTCAATTATATTTAAGTTATGTCACTTTGAATGTCGAAAAGAATAGTTGCCCAGACAAAAACAACATCATAAAGGCGTTCCATGCCATTGGTGAACTCTTTATCTCAGCAAGGCTAACCTCAGGAGCGATTATAGTCACGTGAAGAACTCACGATGATTTATTTGTCTTGACACCAAGTTCAGCGATATCTCAGCGTAACTATCATTGTTTGTACCGGGCTTTTGAATACAGCGCACATGGTATAATTCGAACTTTCAAATACAAGGAACCGATGTAAAACGAGAGATTATATGAATCAAAAGATAAACCAAATTAATTGAAAAGGCCACTGAAGTTTTAAAAACCCGACATCAATCTATCATTGTTGAGAACATATTTCCACACAAGGTATAAAAAGGACTGTTTCTGGTGAATGGGTGAAAATTTAACCAATATTTCTTCTCATTTTTTCACCGATTACCTGCATGTGATAGTTGACATGTAAATGGAATATCATATAACATTATCTATAACATAAGTACAACAAATCTCAACAATTGGATCGTATTTTTTTTAATACTTTATCAAACAATGCCCCATGCAGGTATTTATTTGACTTACACACACATATGACCTTGTGCTGGAAAGACCAAGGCACATGGATGCATCTTACAGGTTACTGGGGTAGATCCATCCCGACACTCTGAAATAGTACGAGGTATTTTTAAGTTAGGGGATAATTGGGCTTAAATAAACTAAGTGGAGATTTACAGAATCGAGTGCTTGAAGGGTAATGCGGTCCACAGACATCGTACATAACTATTGCCTATATACACTCATAGAAATAATGGTTCTTTGAAGGTTCGTTAGAAACCATGGAACCATATGTATGGAACCAACATGCCAGAAACGGTTTTTTGATATTATACGAAAGAAAGAAACACTTGAAAGGGTTTCACAAGAGCCGTGACTGAACAACCTTGAAGGTTTAAAGTCATATTTTTCTAAGAGTGTAGGGAATAAAATTATATACGACAAACTGAAACAATGCTTACATTATGGAAAATCTTACTTTATTTGTCAGTGTTACTTCCAAGGAAGCTTAATTGGCTTCTGCTTTCTATTGTACGAGATTTAGATAATTATACAATTGAACGTTATCTTGCAATTTTCATAGAATGTGAAATGTACGTTATAATAGTTGATAAAAAAATTTAAATGGCCATAAAAGCATCATTACTCGCTGATTTGAAAACTCTATTTTAGATAGACTTGTCTTGGTATGAGGCATTTCGCTTTGATACGCCCGTCTCTACATTTGTCAATTTTACTTTATAGTGGTCATGACGGTTCGTAATTTGGACATTTACCATACATATTCTAGTTAAAATCAAGCATACTAAAATAAAATGCATCCTTGATTTATATTTTGAACAAGATTCGCAGTAAAGACAACAATGAACCATATCACACGACATGAGTTTCCACCGTTACACGAAATAAACAGTAGCCAATAAAGTTGCAAGTACTTTCAAAGAGGGGGCTATCAAAATAGAACATTATTCAGTTCCCGGTTATCAGAATGATAAATCATGTGAAATTAAACTACAAACTATATTTTAAACTAATTGCATTTAAATCACCTACCTTGACAGTTTACCTTGGTACCTTGCACATAGAAGTCAGCGTTACATCCGCCGCAATAGTTAGATCTACAACAATAAACAACAATTATAGAATAATGAACAATAACCCGAATCCTTCATACATCTGTGCTTCGGATGACCTCTCTTTACCCTCTCAATCAGATTGTAGTTTTCTTAGAGTGAGAAAGGCGCTGTCTAAACACAAGATGACAAGTAAGCTATATATATATAATATACACGCACGAGTCCTTAAATGATAACAGACACGTGTTTGCGCCACGTTTGTTTGTTGTCACTTGTTTGTTGTCGACTTTGATGTGTAAACGGCTTTTTGATAGGCTACTTGTTTCTGCAATTGTCCAATTAAATTTTGCCACATTTTTGCCTGGAACTGCCGCAAGGGGTAATATTGTGTAAGTCTCGTCTTACATATTTTGACCCCTGCATTGGGAAGATGGTGTCAGTGTAGTTATTTACTTATGTGGTACGCGTCCTTCGTGTATAATAAAATAGTGTTGAGTACAGCTTTAAAAAAAATAATGCAGTCTTTGCACAGTCATAACTTGTTTGACTGTGGTCAATGTTATGATCAAGGTAGCTGAGAAAATCAGCTCTGTCGACTAATTTATCACGTTGCCATTGCCCTTGTCGCCAGAGCTGAGAGCTCATCCATGTTCAAAACATGATATGAAAATTGTGCTTCCGACAAAAAAAATTCGCGGAAGGTAATATGGTGAAAAATTTGAACAAGCAGTTAAACACAATTACTTACCGCTGTTGACATAAGTATAATCCGTCATCTGACCAAAATTATGGGTCAAAATTCAATGTTTGGAGTAAATGTACTTCCAAAGAAGCGTTCCGTTTGAAGCCCGCTCAGATTTGAAAATTTCCGCAAGGAATATGTAAACTAAGAATGATGAGCTAGAGGTTAACCATGCGTTATTATCATTCTTTCAAAATCAATGAAACAAAAAGTTGACGAGTTTGACAAAGACTTTAAACTTCAGCTGCTCTTCATGTCTATCATTCATGTAAATTACAGGTACCAACGAATTGCAAATGTACTTTTTTCAATTTTTTATCGATTTAATCTACTTAGATAGCCCAACTTGCGAAAGTAAATGTATTTGCAATGAGTTGGATGAGACGTCTGATATCAAAATCGGGTACATATGGCATTCGGGCTGTGTATATTTGCCAGGGAAATGTCCAAATTATTAAAAGGAGCAAACATATAAGCCTAATGTTCAGGCTATGTTCTAGGGTGTTTTTACGTATACAACAGCGGACTTTGGATTTCTCATTGTGCCTCAATTTACTTAGGTGGAAAAACTCGTGATCTTTTTGTGCATGGCCAATATGTAATAATTCGATCAAAGAGTTGGAAGGTCAACTTTACATAATTATTTGTACAGATTGTTTATGAAGAGGAAGACAATTTTCATGCCTCAGTCGGATTTTAAACTTAAGTAACAAGGCCACCGCTCAAACCGATTGAGCTACAGAATGACCACAATTTGTTTTCCTGGTAAAGGCTGCGAATCTCGCTCTATGAAAATTTGCAAAATAAATATAAATTCACTGTATTATATAGTACAGTAATATAAAGTGCTCTTTTTAAGGTATTATTTAAATTGTTGTTATTTCCTATGCAACTTGGGATGCCTAAACAGACGTCTCTGAAGTTGCACAGGAAACTGACCGACTAAATAAGGGTTATTGCTGTCAAATCATTTGAGGCGTTCAAGACTGCACTTGTTCGTCGGCCACGGCTGTTTCACTGACTCTACAAAACAACTTTAGAGGTAAACAGAGAATTGGACTAAAAACAGCTAAATAGGATTTTAATTGGATGTTTGAAATTTAACCCTCTTCTGGCAATCCTCAGGAAACGGGCACTCTTTCATCAGACTACGAAGAAAGCTTTTGTATTTGATGATTAGCGAAAGAACCAATCCGATTCAGAAATTTACCTGCATTCAGCTAGAGGGAAAGCTGGACATTTGGTGACATCACAAGGGTCCGCCTTACATTGTACCTCTTGGACGCCATCAGGACATTTGCCTGTAACATTGATTGAGGAATAAATTCAAAATAGGTATTTGTCAGATGCAAGGTTTGTCGATGCTTGGCGTCAAATTGTCCGGATTTGCTCGCTGGATATTGAACGATTCGTGTTATCAAGAAGTGTACTATGGAGGTGCTAAGTTCGATAAGAAGTCTGCTACAGCCTATCAGTACTGCGAACTCGTCGTATAAGTGAAATAGCCCGTCATAAGACGAAAAATTAACCACATGTTGAAAACGAAACTAAAAAAGTGAATACCTATAGTTTACAGTGTGTTAACTTAAAGGCGGCGAAACTTTCTCTATGGGAGGCACAGGATACAGGGTCACTAAGGTGGTGTCTTTTTTTTTTATGATGATTGGTTCTGGGTAAGGCCTTTTTTGAGATAATTGTGCCTGCCTTCATTCTGATTCTGATCCCGGGTGAAGGGTATCTGACTGGCAGGGCCGGTGCTGTAACCATATGAGTACAAAGACTCACGGCAAAATGACATCGAACGTGCATCCCAGTAACGGTGGCGACAGGCACTGACACAGGGGCACAACGGTAGATTTGTGTTATCGAGATATGTTTTATTGTTTCAGTTATTCTGATAATCTGGTTAATACATATTTTTATTTTAGAGAAAGAACCTTCACCAGGATTCGAACCATATATGGCAGGACTCATATATGACACAAGTACACAGCCATATGCTTAGTACCGCTCTAACTAGTTCAAGGCACTTTTTCACACATTAGAATACCAATTTTGTAAACTCCACAGTCGATACTATCTACTCATAACTTTATCACCAGTCGTCTTCCTGTGTTAATTTCTCAATGACTCTATCGGGACTTACCTGTAACAGCCAATATCAATACCGCTATTAAGTAAATATATATTGCCATAGTTTCTGCAAGTATGTCGTTATTCTTTCTCTGTGATCGTCTTAAGAATGAAGCCGTTTAAACCTTATCTAATCGGATCTTCAGATTAGTGCGAGTGTGGCCAGATAGAGCTCTGATGCTAAGTTTTGACATTTTTAAAGCGAACTAGTTTAGCAGTTTCTGGCGTACTGGAGACAAGAAATACAGAGTTAACTTTTTGGGGACTCTTTTGTGTGTTAAATAGCAGTAATGAAAGAAGTTCAACTTATATCCATATACCTGTACTCCAAAATCAAGACAACAACAAAAAAAAGTTCCACCTGGGCATCAGATGTCTTTAACTAGAATGATAGACCCAGTTTCAACTCTTTAAACCGCCTGACCAGATCTTTTCCATCGTTAATCTCAGATATTAGGAAACGCATTCAAACAATCGGCAATCCACTTTCTTTTACGGTTGTGAAGGTTTGTACAGGACCAGCCTAACCTCGTTACTTGTGTCCAACGGCAGCAGAAAAACGGAATGGTTAATGAACAAATTAAAAACCAAAATTGCCTAACTGGGCAAATTACACCCAGACATTGTGTAGTGATAGTCTTTTATTATTAGTATTATTGACTTCTAACATTTTAGTCACGGACATTTAACTGATGATTTGACCAGATTGTCTATCAGTGTTTAGCGCACAAATTCTTCCAAGTTGTAGTTGTATAAATGACTATTCCATGTTGACATGCTTATTCCCCCTCCCTTTTCCCCATTGTAACACATTTTATAGCACGATTTTTAATGTGGCTGACTGATTTTGGTTTCACGATTCCTGTTACTCTATGGGACAACATGAAATGGTTGTGCTTTGCTCATGCCGTGTATTGGCAATAACCGTAAGTAATTTGAGTAAAATGCAAACCATACAATTTTAAGGGTTGTTATAAGATGTTTAATCTTTTTAAAAAACAGCTGTGCTTGTAAGATAACTCTTTCGCTTGTTGGTCTTTTTTATATCTGTTATCTTTCAAAGGTGTGAATCAAGTCGAGGTCATTACATGGAATGATAAGGAAGGTAGTCTCAATAATTTATACACGGTAAGGTTGCCATAGCTAGTTAGTATAAATTGTGATGCCAAATTCGCAGGGTTGTAGACTAATAAAACTCACAGATCTTATCTCTTTCAAGTAGTGGAGAGAGCCTTGAATATATGAACAAAAGCTTTATTCGAACATCGCTCGAGTACGCCTTTATTGTCCTCGACAGTCTAACTGATCATTAAATAACTGAATTGGGCTCTATGCAGAAGGAGGGTTTCATAATAATTATAACGGGTGTTGCCAGTGTGAGTATCTA
>JARFOD010092849.1:0-17557 GCA_031763545.1 Mopalia muscosa | reverse complement strand
GTGATGTTCTGTATTTGTATCCGTCGTCATATAAGTGAAATACCCTTGAGTACGATGTTAAACACCAATCAAACAAACAAATTAAAGCGATTAGAATACAATGCAAGTAATTTATAGAACTTTTAAGACTACCGGCTACTGGTAAACTAGTTTATGCTTTTTTTATAGGCACCAGGAAGTTTTCGCCAAACTTATCGCCACTTGTTAATTTCTTTAGCCATTCTGACTTTTCTTTCGTTTTGGGCGATAAGACGAATAGGGTGCACGGGTCCTGAAAGATGAAGGTTTTAATCTTAAATTGTACAGACTCTGAACTTTCCAAAGTATATAATTTGGTATGGTTTTCATTTATTTACAAGCGGCCTGTTATTGCTACTAGAAAATGCACACGCTAACACTAAGCAAGGGTCACGGGTGTCACGCAATGGGGACTCAAGTGAACAATTTAGCAGTGTGGTCGAACAATAATAACACAGATTATTTAAATCTTCCTGTAAAGAAAATAAGATACTTCTGATATTTTTTGGACAATTTGTTGATGTATGTAGGGTAAACAGTTTATTAACACCATTCGAACGCCAGCTTTCGTTACACATCAAATAGCTGCCTTTTGACTTATCAAGCGACAGTAACTACCCGAAAGCCCCTACCTTTGCCACTTTAGGCATTTTCGCCTTTCCTTCGCTGTTGACTTCCATGGTGTATTAAATCCTTCTGTAATCAAAGAAATTGTTAAATTTTAAAAACAAAAATGTGGTTCGTCTGAGAGTCGTCTAAACCGGAAGTTGCCACTGCAAATCGTTATATTTTGAAATCTGAAATGAACTGAAGAAAAATAACTGTTTATTTAATATTATTAAAAATTAATTTGATTTACATTTCCAAAGCAAATAATATTTTTCTGAACACCAACATTTACACCAATTAAATGTGTGATAAAAAGTTGGTTGCTTGGAAACGCGTTTCAAAATGGAAGTGTAGGCGCGAGTACTTCTCTCCCGTGTGATATATGTTTGAAGAAGACCTACCGTTAAATCATTTTGTTGTATTTTGATTCACAATATAATTATTTACTGATCCGTAAGTATTTTCTCCTGTATATTATTTACTATTTCATCTACAGTACTACGCACACAAGCTGTTGATTGACTGATTATATTCAATCTCATAAACCATAGGCCTAGCCCTAGGCTAAATGGCTCGCATATATACTAATGACTCTCCCTTCAATACTGTTTTCAAGTGAAATACTCTTTGAACACCAGTTATTCGTCATTATTGTTTTTAAAGATTTTGACATCGGATGATAGCAATTCAGCAAATGTCAAAATCAGTGAATATAGGAGATCCATTGACATAAGCTTATAGCATAAACATATGCAAATGTAGCCTAAATAACCATTTAAATCTGTTTCTAAAATACGTAAAAATCATAAAATATATACTATATATAGTAATATTCTTCTCAGACTTCAAAAGACCAAGACATGCCCTCATATGAGTGAAATAGCCTTAAATACAGCCTTAAACCCCAAACAAACAAATAAATAAGTCAACTTTTTCTTAGTAAGTTTCTGAAATAGCAAAGTAGGCCTATCCGTTTTGTCCTTCTTTAGACGTACAAGTTACTTAAACGGCAAATGACCTGGGAAAAATGTAGGTCTGGTGTTCCGACATGTGGAAGTACCCTGTAAAACTATACATTTTTAACAAAAAAAGCAAACTTTTAGAAAAGCACTGTCAAATGCTGTGTTGAAACTCCTGGCATGCTTTCTTCATATGAGTGAAATTAATCTTAAGTTCGGCATTAAACTCCCATTAAAAAAACAAATAAATAAACTTCTTCTCAGTTTTCATTGAGTCTATGAAGTGGCAAGGCATCCATTTCATCTTTATTCAGATTCAATAGTCAGTAAAAGCTGCATGACCTCCACAAGCCTTAGTTAGTTAGTATGATGCATCTGTGCCAATCCATTGTTCGTTTATGCTTAAAGTGTTGGGCTGCTACATTTTGCACAATGCGTCAGCAATAAAAAGATGCTATTATATTTAATGACATGGCCATGATGGGTTGAAAAGGTTGAGCTCAAAACAATTTGGGTACGAAATGGATAGGTAAGAAACACTGACTGTGTGGATAAGAAACAACCTGCTCCGGATCTGTTTGCGGTACCTTTATATTATGTCCTGTGTTGCCTTTGTATGTTGCCAGCACTGTTTTATTCCCAGGGTCATTCCCATCACCCATTGGGCTTGCAATCATGGCATGCTGTGATATAAGGGCAATAACATTTGGTACAGTGTTAATCACTAAGCAAACAAGAAACAAAAAAATAATAAAATAACACACACTTTTAAACAAATAATATATATTTACCATGTGAGAAGCCAGAAAGTGCTGAATTTTGTCATACCAGCTAGATATATGTTGCCTTAAATTTGGTAAATCTGACTTAAATATGAAAAATCAATACCTTTTGTTGAACATGGATGTGCATCACCTTTGCCATAGAAAGTTCACATAGAATCAAACCTACATGGTATCTATTTGTATAAAAATCTTTGTTTTAATTGTCTTACGTGTACTTTAAGTACAGACTGTACCTGATAAATTTAACATTTCATGAAGCATAAATACTGGATCTCAGCTTAAATATATGCAAACATCATAGGTACATGTTGGTAACTTGACCAGTTGGTCGTGATCCCAGTAACTTTTTCCTTGTGCCATTTTATGATCACCCTCTTTAAGGTTCTTGACCATCTTTGTTTGTATTTTTACAGCTCAAGATGACAACAGCTGGATCTGCAGATGGTTCCTCAGATGTGATCAATGCCAGGCGAACAGAATCTTTAGATGCCCCAAGTATTCTAGAACTTGTTACCCCAGCCACAGAAAACCTATTTGGCCGTGTTAATGTTGTTGATTTGATGTAAGTTATAGGATAGTTTATTTAGTTTATGTAGACTATGGATATTTCGATTCAGGAGGTAACAGTGTACAACTGCTTTCCTTTCTTTTCACTTTTTATTTATTATCATGAGAACAATTTCGTTTGAAATCTAGTATTAGTATTCAACTACTAAATCTTGGTTTAGTATTCAACTACTAAATCTTGGTTTAGTATTCAACTACTAAATCTAGGTTTAGTATTCAACTACTAAATCAAGGTTTTAGTAGTCAACTACTAAATCGAAGTTTTAGTTGTCAACTACTAAATCAAAGTTTAGTATTTAACTACTAAATCCAGGCTTTAGTAGTCAACTACTAAATCGAAGTTTTAGTAGTCAACTACTAAATTGAAGTTTAGTATTCAACTACTAAATCGAGGTTTTAGTAGTCAACTACTAAATCGGAGTTTAGTAGTCAACTACTAAATCGAAGTTTAATATTTAACTACTAAATGGAGGTTTTAGTATTCAACTACTAAATCGAGGTTTAGTATTCAACTACTAAATCTAGCTTTAGAAGTCAACCTCTGTGCAGTTCCCTGTTAAATGATAATAATTATTTAAAAGAAAAACCCTACACACACACAGACACAAGAAGAAGGACAGTCAAACGCTGTGTTGAATTTGCTAAGAGCTCAACACTCCTTTACATGTCTACAAAATTTACTTTACAAAGTTTGATTCCTCATCATATGCATGTACATTTTGCATAATGTATAAAGTATAAATTTAAATGTAACACTATTACTGTAATGATAATGTAAAAAATATATAGCTTTGTCAGTTACTGTACAAAGGTTATATAAATATACATAAAACTATACAGTTTTAAATGAAAATGAAATTTTTTAAATTCTTTTGTTATGAGTTATAATCTTTATTGTAGAGAGAAAGCTGTTCTGGCAGTCACCCTGAGTAATGACAGAGATGAGATATTAGGACATGCTGCCTTCTATGACTATCCTAGCTGCAGCGGTGTAGATTCGGCTGAGTGGGAGAAATGGATGCTGGATAATTATAACACTGAGGATTGCACAGCTCTTAACTCCCTCTTTATGCACTACTTTGTGACTAAGCCTGAATATGCCCATGGTTGTGCTCAGGAGATTATTCGCACATTATTCAATGCTGTACCAGATCTACATTTCTGTTTTCTTATGCCTCCTAATGGGGTCTATCCAGGTAATAAGAAAGAAAACAATAGTGATAAACCAAACATTTTTTTGTAAATACTTCTTCACTGGGCACAAATCATGTGTAATCTACACATCCATTCCAAGCATCTCACTGCTAGCAATTTTTCTTGAAATAAATGAAACAAACAAACTTGTACACATGTTCTTCTAAAGAAAACATAATAATTAAATACATTTTATTATTTTAAATACTTTTAGTGTTGATAGTTTTAAGTTGATAGTTAATTTTTATTGTTCAACATAAACTATTAACAACATGGATATAAATGTATATTTTTATATTCAGATGCCTGTCTGGCTGACATTTTCAAGCCAATCAATAAAGTAGTGGGAGCCCAGGGATCATCAGACACTGCTGTGTTCATGTGTATGAGACATGATCATGTACCAGTACTACATGTGCGCCAAGCAAGGTAAAACAATCCTTAAGACCTTTGTATGTCATTTTCTGTAATGAAATTATTATTAGAGTGTATAGAAGAAATTGAAAGCATGATCATGTAGCGTTCGGTTGTAAGAGAGATCTATGCCCTGCGTCTAGTTATATTATTATTAAGGATCTTGTTGCCTGTCTTGGATAATTTCTTATATTCGTGCTGTCATATTAGTGAAATAACCTAAAGAATGATGTAAAACCCCAATCAAATAATCAAATACATATGATCAAGTAAACACAGTGATTCAGGCATTTATGAAAATGATTGATAGTCAAAGGTGATGCACTTGAAAAGGCTACATATTAAGAGCCTACATGTTCAGAGCCTATATTAATATTTTCAGTAGATGTTTAAACATCTTCTATATATATCACTGTTTTAAGGAAATTCTTTTCAACAAATTTAAACAAATAAATGCCTACAATTTTATGGAAGGTGATAGGTGAAAACTTCAAAAGAATTCTATTTTATTGGAACAAATAATTCTTGAAATAACAAATTTAAATCCCTGTGTGTACATTTAATTGGAAAGTTTCACCCCAATTAATAGTCTAGTAATAACTCTATACTCTGTCAACTTCAGATCACAATCTTCAACTGTTTGAACTGATTCAGAAAATAACTTACCTTGTAGGCAATGAAATTGCAAAAATCGTAAAATTATATAAATATTTTTTGGGGTAATAATTTGGCAAACAAGAAAAATAATGTAGACATACACGGACAAAAAGAGGGTGGAAGGAAATTTATGATGATAAATAACAGATGTGTGTTAGAAAAGCATTAAATATCAATCTGTATTCATAAAATGTATTTATTGCTTTACTTTGATTTTGCCAGAGTTGAGGACCACGATGACTTAACCCCAATCTTCAACCGTCAAAGTGATATGCTCACTCAAACATACGGGGACTATTTCCTTGCTGAGTTAGTGGAAGCACAGAATGAAAACATGCAGTGTCTTGTGGCGGAGGTATATATCTCTTTGAATAATGACTTTTTAAGATGTTGTTATTGTGATCTACATTTAGTATTATGTTGGCTATGATTGGCTGACACTTATTTAGTCAGCACAAAAGACAACTGATTCATCAACTTTTTATACTGAAATCAAGACAATATTCTCATGTTAATAAAAAATCAAATAATATATAAAACGAATAAACAAACTTAGTCAATATACATGTACAAATATGACTAATTACCTATTTAATATAACAGTCCTTAAAAACACTAGAATTTACTAAAGTTGGAGTCTATAAATGTATTTTGACCAAATTTACAACAATCATCTATATCCAGCTAGACAGAATGATGTGTTAGTGTTTGTTTGTTTGTTGGATTGGTGTACTCAAGGGTATTTCACTTATATGATGACAGATTGTCCACTTCACACTGTACACAGCCTTATTACGGTGGAAAAGCGGGAGGAAACCTCGTAAAAACCACCCCCTCAATTACCGAGCCACAACATGTGACTGGCCCATATACTTGATGGTCGAAAGGCAGACTCAAACTAGCATGCTCAGTTCAGGAAGCGCACTCGCTACGGCTGAGTCATGGCTGCAGACCAATGTGTTAGTGAGTGACTGTGACAGTCACTGTGAGGGCAGCTCAATGCAAAAGTTAAACCTTGATAGTTTGGTGGGAAATGAATTAAAACAACATCACTGCTAGAGTTTGCTTTCTGCCTTAGATCAGTGAACTAGTTCCCAATGGTTTTGTGTGTTACAGACAGAATCCTAAGCTTATACCAAATTTAATGGAGTTTGAACTTACCTATCCTAAATTCATGAGATGTTTATTGCCCAAAATTTTTTAATGTTTTAATCCCAAGGCCAAAAGGAACAAACAGAAATTCATCTGTGGCCGACAAGGGTTTTACTTGCTTTTGTATTGACTGTGCTACATTATTTAGGAAAAAATTGGTTATTTGTACGACCACTCATAGTTATGTATTAAAATTAATTTAGGTTTACAATAATTTTAGTGCCCACATGTTCTCCGCAATAAAACTAACTGTAAGCATAAAAAATATAGCATCAACTGGTTGATCTATTCTAGAATGAGGCATCATAAAGCTCAACCAAACCTGGTTATGGGGTGTTGATGGTTCATCAAGTTTTTAATTGTAGACAGTGACTTTTAATTAACTAATGAGTGATATTATGAAGGGTTTGTTTGTTTGTTTGATTGGGTTTAACGTCGTACTCCAATTTCACTTATAAATATGACGACAGATTGTCCACTTAACACTGTTCCTTGCATT
This sequence comes from Mopalia muscosa, assembly GCA_031763545.1. NCBI lineage: Eukaryota > Metazoa > Mollusca > Polyplacophora > Chitonida > Mopaliidae > Mopalia > Mopalia muscosa. The sequence goes on along the minus strand of JARFOD010092849.1, from coordinate 10,703 downwards.
ATTACAGAACAAAACTCAGGTGACACCTTATAAAAATCACTCAAGCAATTGCTGGATTCACATCTTGTGCCCAATCATATAGGTAGTGGAAATACAGACTCGCTCCCGTTAAAAGAACATTGAGTAGGATAAGTAAGCACAAACGCTACAGCCACTAAGCCATGGGCCCATGTTATGGAGGGGGTATTAATATGAATTTATTTCACCTCCACATTGGATTGCCAACACAATAACTTCTTGGAGCCGGACCACTGAATAAATCACTCACTGCAATGGGCCCCGAATTGGGTCTAAAAAATGCCCTTAACAATAACTAATTCCCCATTTTAAAATGCAACGGTACTTACTTCTTAAAATAGGAGGTGTGTCCCTTTTGACATATTTGCCAACAACTCCTTCATTTAACCCGGACTTCTTAGATAGCATTATGGCCTGGTGTTTTACAGGAGTTTCACTATGCCATTCACAATTTTAACAACCATTCTGGCAGGTTGTTCCAATTAGCTTTTTACCATTGAACATTCTCATGTATGGCAATTTTGTAACGAGCATTTCGACTCCCATTATGATTTATAGACATATATGTAGTCCTCACAATTCATTAGTCCAATTTTTATCAAACATCCATTTCGTTAGCTTTCTCTCTCTGTTAAATGGCTTTTAAAATAATTTAGCCAAAGCAGTCAAAACTTAGAATGCATTTTGTCACCGGTGGGATACTTCGTAATCCGATGGACGACTTCTTTTTGGGATGTATCTACAAGTGGCTGTTTGATATCCAAAAGGTCGATCGAAATGTTCATAATGTCCGATTCTAGCAAATTCTTTGAACACAATTTGTATCTGCTACCCACTTAATATAATACTAGAAGAAGGAATGTAAACAATTTCACCAAAACAATTCAAAACAAATATTTTAAGGATAAATCATACGATAATTTGTTATCAGCAGCGTAAACATCCGAAGTTCCTGTGGAAAACGTCAGAGCTATTGCTGTGAGGGCACGTTTTGATGACGTAGTCAAAACTAAAGCCAATAATGATGACGCGCATAACAATCGTATTATTTACCATAGCGACAAAACGGAGACTCGTTCCGTCTTGTAATTGAAAAGGTTAGCAACCAATATTAGTATAACTCGGATCTCTAGAATGGTAAAGTATATTTAGCTGGGATTCCAGGACAGTGTGCATTACTGGAAATCATTCAAACCAATCTAACAGTTAAAATGTCGGGCGCTCAGATGGAAAGCCCTGTACAAAACCAGACACCGACCCCAGGCAACAACGTGGATGTGAATATTAACCCAAAACAGACGGACTACATAAACGCCAAATCATACCTCTTATCAGCAAGCACAGCTTCAGGATTGAATTTGTAAGTGATTAATGTGTTCATGATAATTTTAGTATTGTTTAATCCTGAATCTGAATTTAAGTCCACATCATAATCCTAGGCTGACTTACACCAAAGTGAATGACCGGAGATATTTGTGGCATACAGGCCAGGCCTAGGTTAGTCTGAGTGGCCCTGACGTTTTGTTTTTGATAATGCCTGACAGTTAGTTTTTGCCCATCAGAAAATAACAAAAAAAACTATCAGCTGAGCCCCTCGCATTAGGCCTAGGTGTTGATTTAAGATTCAATTTTACATGTATCATATTTTCATACATCAATAATTTTTCGTTGATCGTAGGTTTGACCATCTCAGTAAAGTGTTGACAAAGCTATTAAATGAAAGACCAGATAATGTGGTGGACATATTTGAAGATGTCAGCAAAGAGACAAAGAGGTCAAAGTTCACATCTCAAGTGGACACTGTTCAGGATAAATTAGATCAGACAACTGAAGTTGCCCTTGCTTTGATTCAAAGGAAACTATTTGCTGTAAGTTTCTACATGTTACTTTGTAGTATTTGACAAAATATACATTCACTTGCCAACCATTAATGTTTTTATTATTTCATGATGGCTAGCTTCAAGCTTTTTGTAACAGTGAAATACCTGGTTTGCATTGCTTCAATTTTTTCTTATTATTTTTTTCCTTTTTTTTCTTCAGTCCCCAGTTGTTTTAGCGATAAGTGATAACATTGTTTATTTCGCTTTAAATCAGTGTTTCATTACTTCAGATCAAAATATATTATCTTTGGACAGATGAGTAAACATATTTTGATTAAACTCAGCACTGCATTAAATATTTCACTTTATTCTTCATTTACTTATACATCTTTTTATCCCTGATTTCTGACAGAAGGGTGATGGGGAGGATGACTCGACAGAACAAGAAGAAGAAGTAGAAACACCATTACCAAATCTCATGGAGCTATGTTTCTATTTCGAACAAGCTGCCATTGGATTAAACAGGGAAGAAATGATCCGTATTTGGTTAGCTCTTAAGACCCTTGTAGATAGCCACCCTTTACAACACGTACGCTTCTGGGGAAAGATTTTGGGTACAGAACAGAATTATATCATAGCAGAGGTGGAATATCGTGAAGGTGATGAAGAAGAAGAAGAGGAGGAAGAGGTAAGGGTAGAGAAAATATACAAATATGTTAAATCATCAAAGAGATTAAATAACAGAATTGAGAAAACAACTATAGATTGTGCACACTTTGAATACAACGTGTTCTCTATGTGATCTTGCTACGGCCAATTTAGTCATTTTGGTATATATGATGAACTTTCAAGGCACACATTTATGTCTCCATACTATACATTACAAGTCAATAAATATTAATCATTCAACATTATTGACAATAATTCTTTGGCTGTTTATTAAGGGACATACTAATTTTATGGTGATTTTCATGGATAGTTGCTAAATAATTGTCAATTTAAACAGCTATTTAATTTCATGATAAAATGATTAATGATAGGTTCTACAAGATGGTTAATGATATTATTAAATAGCATATATGGACATGCACACAACGTTAAACATAACAAATTTTATATTAAATACAATTTATCTAAATAGAATGTAAGTTTTGTTTTCTGTGTCAATAATGCACGATAAGCTTTTTAAGAGCTTCTATGGATAAAAAAAAAAGACAAAAATTTGAGGGAAATTGCATAAGTAGATATAAACGTGGCATTTGGTACAACATTGAAACAAAATAATTAATTAACACAAATGTTAGCCAATAATAAAGGGAGATAAGTACGCTTTATTATCTCCCTTCGACTACCTTTGTAGTGAACATTGGTAAAAAAATGATATGTTGTGTTTACACGAATATTTATCCCTGTGCCAGTGTGATTGTTTTTATAAATAAATTTATCTTCCCTATTGTTATTTATGTATTGTATCATGTTCCCTTATTTGTCCACAGACAGAAGGAGATGCAGATGATGAAGCAAATAAAGAAGATGACGAAGATGGTGATGATGGTAAGTCACTTTTCAAGTATATATGTTTTAAAGTTTCAAAATCTTCTAAATATTTTTTTTAAAATCGGACTTTGTTAAGAAAACACTCATTCAACATTTTAAAATGAAAATGTCATGTCTGAAAACATTACTTATTTTTTAAATGATTAATATTCAATTATTGACATCAATATTTATTTCTTCTAGTTCGTGTTGCCTAAAGGGCTATTAAATAGAATCCTGGATATGATAACATCACATAATGTTGCAGGCCTATCTCTAATCCAAGATTAGTGATTTAATCTGCTATTAGCAACAAATCTTGGGTTTAAGCGTCTAGGCCCTGTGTGTTTAATTATTTATAGCTCTGAATGTTATTACAGCCATTCATATTTCATTTTTTCCCATTACATGATCTAATTTTTGCCTGTTATATTTAATAATTGTCTTTTATATAAATTTGTTTGCCCTTTGTGTTTCTTTTTTCTTTTTCGTTTATATTTAATTATTATCCTTTATGTTTGTAGAGGAACAGGAAGAGGATGACACACCCAAACCTGATTATAAACCACCCCCAGTGGCTCCCAAAGAGGAAAACCGAACCGGAGCCAACAGAAAAACATATTTTGTCTGCAATGAGCGTAAGTGTAGTACAGTTACTACATGTGGTTTACTTTTCGAATAATATAAACTTTCAGTTTGTTGCTGTTTGCTTAGCATTGTATGCCATACTCAGGTAGACTTTCATTGAAAATCAAAGCAGTGAAAACTGGAGCTAAAATAACTGTTGTGGTAAAATTGTTTTAATTCAAATTGTTGCAACAGTTACAATTGACAAGTATTTCAAACAAACACGTACAGTTTAAATATTGCATTGAAGGACTCTGAGAATCGTTTGGCATGATTTGAAACCGAGAAGAAAACTTGTTTCACAAGATTTTTTCTCAGTTTTCCACCATATTTGAGTAAGGAAAAATAAGAAAAGACCAATCTGTTCCCTAATTAGTGAAATACTGTTTAGGATGACCGTAAACACCTTTCAAACAAACAAATAAACAAACATTGGAGTATCTACTAGTATTATGCATGGATTGTGAACTAAAGAGTTTTAATACATGTATGTCACTTTCTGAAAAAAAAGATAATACTTGACAAACCATTTTATTGATTTGAAATGCTTTTTATGTTTTAACAGCTGGCAAGCCATGGATAAAACTACCACAAGTTACTCCAGCCCAAATCTCAAGTGGTCGACAAATCAAAAAATATTTTACAGGAAAATTAGATGCCCCAGTAAGTAGACAACCAATTTCGTCTTCTTAACATTCACTATATGGCTTTATATTTTTTTGTAATGTAACCATTTCATCTTTTATTATAATTTCAAAACTGATTTGACTTTTTACTTTATAGCATGCATGTTTGGACATATTTTGTCTGTCAAGTTGTTATTGACTGTAAAAATAAATTGAAAAATAAGTAATAACCACACTACATGAACTTAACTGTAAAGCAAATCAATTCATAATTTTTTGTTTAAATTTGAGTCAGTTAAACTAAAAATGAGAGTACTTTTATTTCCAGGTTGTGAGTTATCCCCCTTTCCCTGGAACAGAAGCAAACTACTTGAGAGCTCAAATCGCCCGAATCTCTGCAGGTTCTCATATTTCTCCACTTGGATTTTATCAATTTGATGAAGAAGAAGAAGAGGAGGAGGAAGGAGAAGGTACATAACTCAATTTTAACTTTAGGAATATCTGTTAAACAGTTTATTTATTGTTGACTGTAAAGTTATATTAACTTTTTGAATGAATGCATCTTTTTATCTTTATAAATAAAAGCTGTGGTTGTGTTTCGTAGTCAGTTGTTGATAGTGCCATATGCCATGATCTCCTTTTTAATTCTGTAGTATTATTTCACATAAAATTGCAAATATGACAGAATTTTATAAGTATAGCAATAGAACACAATGTGAGTACTTTTTTCAATTTGTGAAATTTTCCATATTGCCTAAAACTGCCCTAAATAAGAGCTTTTGTCCTTGAAAATAATACATAATGTCTTTATCACACAACTGTCACAGTATCAGTTTGTGTAAAAATTTTAAAGTATAACTTCATTGTTTAAATGTTTTGTCATTATCTTCAAATATTTTACTCCTATCCACAGGCACAAACCAATAACCAATGTTTTCTTTTTTTTATTTGCAGCTCGTGATAACTTTGTTGAGAATTTAGATTTTGAGGGAATTCCAGTGCGTGACTTGATCGATCCATCCTTGTCTAACTGGGTCCATCATGTACAACATGTCCTCCCACAGGTATGTCCTGTTTTAATGATGAGGTTGTAACAAGGTTTTATTTAAATAAGGTAGAATAAGAAGTTGATAATGACTGGTCCTGTGAGTAAAATGGTTGAATGCTACGTTCAACTCCATTCAAGCCAGAAACACAAAATCTCCTCATTACAAGGAGATTTAGCCATCACATGAATGGGGTAACCTGAAGTGAGACTGAAACAGTCCACTGACAAGATAAGCGAATACTCTGTAATGAGTAAACCAAAACAGAAAGGGAGGATATTTTAATGGCACTCTGTTCAGGTCACATGACTTCATTGATTATAATGGGACATGTTTGTGTTGTGTAGGGTCGGTGTTCCTGGTGGAACCCAGTGCAGAAGAATGAGGAAGAGTTTGAGGATGAAGATGAGGAGGAAGAAAGGGAGGAGCCTGATGAGCCAGAACCAGAAGTGGGCCCACCTCTTCTCACCCCTCTCTCAGAGGACGCTGAAATTGGTAACATGCCTCCATGGACCTCTAAACTATCCTCCCATCTCATTCCACAATACGCCATAGCTGTCCTTCACTCCAACCTCTGGCCAGGAGCTCATGCCTTCGCTATTGATAAGTAAGTTACCTTCTTTTAAATATTAAAATAATTCTTTTGTGAAATAGTCTTTACTTCAAGCAAATGCTTTTTTCCATACAACAGTCAGCAAAATAAATCTTAGTACTGTTTGAAGAAGAGTTTTACACTTCACAGTTTATGGTTGTGTTAATGTTTCTATCAACCATGCAATTAATCAATGCATTAATTTGGAAATTTGTCTAAAAATTTTGATCTTGAAACTCAATTGTTCTTATCGATCAAATATGATGTTTAACATTTCTTACCTTTTTGTAGGAAATTTGAAAATGTGTACATTGGTTGGGGCCACAAATACTCCCCAGAGAACTACAGTCCCCCTGCAGTGCCAGCTATACAGGAGGAGTTCCCCAGTGGGCCTGAGATTACAGAGGTTGACGACCCCACCCCTGAGGAAGAGGCTGCCCTCCGAGCGGCCCAACAGGAAGCTGCTGAGGCAGCAGAAGAAATGGAGGAAGCAGAAGATGAGGAAGAGGATGAAGACTAAGAATTCATTAAGACCAATAATTCTAAATTAAAGATTCAAACTTTAAAATTTATAACAGGTTATATTTTAAGCAGCATATGTCTTCATTTTCATCTCTCATCTACATGAAATATGCCCCAAAGTCAATTTTAAAAACTGAAATACTTTCAAATTGCTGTTTTGATTTGAATATTTTAATTTTCAAAATTGGAGAAAACGATTTTGAACATTACACCATTGTTTGCAAATTGTGAAAATAGAACAAAACTACATTTCAACATCAGTATTTATTGAACGTATATAAAACAACTGTTGAACAATGGATTTTGTACATGAATATTGATATAGATAGATATAAATTGTATACAAGTGTTAAAGTCATTCCAACTTTTGTGATATAAATTAAAAATTATATGTAAATAAACTGTTTAATTTTGAGTTTGTATCTTTGAAGTTTTTGTTTTTCAATAACTACTTGTTATCTATATTTTGATTAAATGAATAAAGAAAAGTCTGCTTGCCTCCACTGGTATTCGAAACCTGGACCGTTCGGTTACAGGCCTAACACTACTGACTGAGCTAAAGAGGCTCACGGCATAATGACTCCCAAATTTGAATCCAGTTAGAATTGGTTGTTGCTTGAATAATCCAAAATCCTGGTTCCGGCATATTTATATTTTGAATAATGAAGAGAGAAAAATTGCTTGCCTCCACCGGGATTCGAATCCGGGACCCTTGGGTTACAGACAGAAGGAGTCCCGAATTTTATGGAATAGAAGACGGTGATTTTCTCTCTACGTTATAACATAAAGCACTGACGCTAAATTAGCATCTTTTTGATCTAGATATTACTCACAATTGGTTTTTGCTTGGGTACATCTGAAAGCTTGGTTCTGGCACATATATTTTCAATAAACCTATTTTATTTGATTTGTTAAATTACAAAAGTAAAAACAATTTATGTGTGGAGCCATTATTGCAACAGGCTTGACATTATATGGATTTATAAAATCATATACCAGAATACATTTTCGGGGAAACTGGAGACATAGAAAGACGTTTTTTTCTAAATTAGAATAACACACAAGGCCGTATATTCCCCTTCTGCTTTAATTATGTCATTCTTTTATAGTTATACATGTAAATGTACATTTCTAGTTTTCCTTTTACCTCAAACCACTTCGAACTTCTGGGAAATCTATTTTGTTAAGAAAACTGTTGCAGACTATTAGGTTACTTTTGGGAATTTAGTACTTGATAGATTAGATCGAATTACGTGGCGACCAACGGCGATGACAAATTCGACCATTCTATCGCACGAGCTTAATAAATTCAACCTGAACTTTCATCTTCTGCCAATTTCTTGTAAGCGACGGCCACAGACAACTTGGTGCGGCGCCAAGACGATCGAGTTTAACGGCTTTCCAAAATTCCCTTCATTCTAGCGATTACAGCCCGCTGGGTTGACTAGACTTTAGCCACGAAGTTGACTGACATCTTCAAAGGGAATGGGAAGCTTAGCAGATTTCTTCAGCTGCCTTCAAGTATCGTCACAGGCAGGCCGCTCTACAGATGTTCCCCGTTAACGCCACCCGAGTCATCGAAGAGAGACAAGGGCCATTTCCGAGTAAAATCCTGGGACGGCAATGCATAAAATCCGGGAGCCACATACCAGTCAGGCACCCTGCCCTTCCCAACACGGCCAAATGATTAGACACACGCGTCCGAAGTTAAGTGGTTTTAGATGACACCGTCGTTTGTGATCAGACATGTGGCTTCGATGTCAATTACACTGTACCATCCTCTACGTAAACAGTACAAATCCAGTGTGTTTTAGTGGAAACAAATTTACGAAAATCTGCAGGATAAACAGTTTTGTTCTTAAATATATTTTGACCAATAATTCGCTCTATCAGCAAATCAACTAGTTTTGTAAGTGTGTGTTTTTCTACATATGGCTGGTTGGAGTTAACCTAGATTTATTTATGTTAATTCTTTATTTAGGTCCTATAAATAATAATTCTCGACTGAATGAAGAGTCACTTGGCATTAATCAGTCAATCCCTCTACCGATTTGCAGACGTTTACGAGGGAATATTATCGTTGCCCTGGTCCTCTCAGAACTAAGGTGTTAGCCTCTTGTGGTTTTATTGTCTTGTCTTTCTTGGTTTCCTTCGTCGATTGGACTCGCACGTCATCTTATGAGTGAAATAACCTTTGAACTGCACGGCGTTAAACTCTACTCAAACAGGCCTACTTAACCATTATTAACAATGGATCACCATACATTCATGAGTATTTTATTAATATAACCATCGCCTACCAAAGCGTCCACATGGCTCCAGTTTACTAGAATCCAAATCGAGGTGAAGTACAATAATTTCAAGTATTCAGTTGATTATCACACTCCATGAGTATAGAGGGTGGGTCGTATTAATAAATGACTGACGCACGAAACCTGAATTTTTTTAAATAGCCCATGGACCATTTTGAATGTAGGCCTTTATATATACAAATGTAGTGATATTCGGTAAATAACAGAAAATTGCGCGGTCGTCGCGAGGAAAATTACTGTTGTATAAATCTACACCGGAACTATGCTATGATTGCAATTCAGCTGTAAATTAAGGCAATTGCCTGTTTTAAAGATGCAAACAAATTTGATTATTTTATTACTCATCTTTCGTTACTGTGTCTAAAAGTAGAGCTCCGTCTCTAGACTACTTGGTAAGATAGTGATGGGGCGGGTTTATCCCAAAGTTACAATCTACGTTGAAAAAAACGTTGGAATCCAACCCACGACCTTCTGAGTTAGGCACCGAATCGCCAGCAGCAAATGCCGGCCACTTAAACCACTCAGCCACCCAGCCTTCTAAATAGAAGATTAGTCAGCTGGAGTGTATACTAGATAGTGGACATTCACTAAAATAACAAAATAACGAAAATACTGTTAACCTTCACTTTCTAAAAAACTCAAAAATTATTAATTAAATAATCCAAGCGAATTTCATTCAAATGGCTTTTGAACACGCGCATTAGAATATACGTTATGTTCAAAATCCAAAACAGTTGACAAAGGCGAAATCCTTACACAACACAGACTACGTTAATCAGTTGAATTAAAAAAACTGTATGCTACGATATTTTAGTAAGTCAATGGTTAAATGTTATTTGGATGACGGGAAAACTGATCTTTATGAGCTCAAGCGTTTCTAACATTTTCGACAGAAAAATAGTAATAAAATTAAAAAAAAAAAAATCATTCTTCCAATGGGACTTATAAAAACTGTTATTGCTTTAAAAAGGTGCTCTCTGTGCACATGATTCCGCGGTTGAAGTCTTTTGGGCTAGGACAATCAGTTAAACCTGGGTTTAGTATAGACCTAGATATATATATATGTCTCTACTATACTATTTCCAGGTTTAACTTAAAGATAATCTCGTTTCTGCAATGGCCACTAAGCTCGTCCATGATGCAGTTGTATGCATAGGGCCTTTTCATCAAAACCGTATACATTTTGTTTGCCACCGTACGCGCTCTTTGGCTAATTTTGCCTATTTATCACTGGAGAAAAATTAACTTTCCAACATTATGGAAACGCCTTACATGTTAGTTGTGCTACTGTCAATTATTGTTGGAATACACCACCGTCATATAAGTGAAATACCCATAAGCACAGCGTAAACCACCAATCAACCAATCAACCAGCGTACGCACGCTATTCCCTAACCTTGGAGAAACCAAGCGAATTTCAAATTGCTTTAGATCAGGCTCATTCAGTTTTGGAATACGTTATGTTCTAAATCCAAAACAGATGAAATAGGTGAAATCCTTACACACCGCGGACTACGGTAATCAGTGGAGTTTAAATGTTATTTGGATGACGGGAAAGCTGATCTTTATGAGCACAAGTGTTTCTAACATTTTCGACAAATTAA
>JARFOD010092838.1:0-17559 GCA_031763545.1 Mopalia muscosa | reverse complement strand
GGTAGGAATTCATGATTCTGTATATCAGGACCAATGTTCACGGGATGGTAGGAATTCATGATTCTGTATATCAGGACCGATGCACACGGGATGGTAGGAATTCATGATTCTGTATATCAGGACCGATACACACGGGATGGTAGGAATTTATGATTCTGTCTACCAGGGCTGATGTACATAGGACAATGGAAAAGGATGATCCAGTCTATCAGGACCGATATACACAGGATGGTAGGAATTAATGATTCTGTCTATCAGAAGAGATTTACATAGCATGGTAGGAATTTCTATCAAGACCGATGGTAGGAATTGATGAATCTGTCTATCAGGACCAATGTACACGGGGTGGTAGGAATTTATGATTCTGTTTATCAGGACCGATGTACACGGGGTGGTAGGAATTTATGCTTCTGTCTATCTGGGCAGATGCACATAGGATGGTAGGAATTCATGATTCTGTTTATCACTACCGATGTACATAGGATGGTAGGAATTTATCGTTATGTCTATCAGGACAGATGTACATAGGATGGTAGAAATGTATGCTTCTGTCTATCTGGACAGATGCACATAGGATGGTAGGAATTTATGCTTCCGTGTATCTGGACAGATCCACATAGGACGGTAGGAATTTATGCTACTGTCTATAAGGACCGATGTACATGGGATGGTAGGAATTGCTCGTTATGTCTATAAGGACCGATGTATATGGGATGGTAGGAATTGAATGATCTGTCTATCTGGACGTCTTGTGACGTTGTATAGTTTAGATATACACAAGCCTAATAACCTAACACTACAGCCACTCTCTGACAGCACCCAGCTTGGAAGGTAATGCGCGGCCCTACCATGGTCTTTGCCGATAGCGGAACAGTTGGCTGGACATACTTTCAAACTTTTATCTTTTACATAATCGGGAATAAAAATACTTGAAAACAAAAGCTCGGGAAAACATTCTAGATTGTACAGTAAACGTTAATCCTATGTAAGCCATCGGAGAACATGGAAATTTATTATTTTTTTTAATGATGTCTACCAGGTTAAAACAATATCACTGAAGTCAATTGAAATTACTTGTCACAGAGCACCTGACCAATCACAGACGACGTTAATAGATTTAATTTGTTTTTGTTCTACATATATAAATCCATTTATTTATCTACTAAACAAATGCCGACACCCTCCGATCAAAAGTCACCACACAACCAGTTTTCGATTATCCTTATATATATATATTAAGACACATTCTTCTACATGTGAAAGATATGAATGTGCCCTTAAACTTTCCGTGTGTGATTTCCGCATGTAAATGCGGTTAAATGCCTGTTAGACTCCGTTCTAAGAACATCGCTAAGGGATGCCCCATTCGGTTAGAATTTCACCACAGATACCATGCTCCAGGTATTTTATCAAAATATCAAAATTCAAGAGTCTGAAATAAATTGATTAAAGCGTTATCCGCAGAACTAATAGCATCAATAGGGCCAGGAAACGCTGTCAGTTAAGTCTGAAACTCGTTTAACTATAGATATACATCTACATTCTAAACGACAGGTCTTTAGAACATAATCTAATTAAATGGCGTGCGATTCGCATCTTCCTGTTTACTGACAGACGTATTCCCTCACAGTCAAGTCGTTAATGTTAGTGTTCTGTTCGCTCTGAGGAGATAACTATATCCAGACGCTATTTATTGGGCCATAAATAGACAATTAACACTTTAGACTTAAGGGCAAACTGATCTTGTTATTACACAGAACACTCTTAACACAACGAAGTATGGCTTAGAGGCACTTACTGCTTCAAATGAGGAATTCAAAAAGTTATAACAGACGTGCAGCTAAAACAACTTCACCATCAGAATATTAACACTGTTGTCCTTATTTTGGCATAACTCTGTCATATTTTAATTAGATTCTAGCACAGAACATTTTGCACATTGAAACCAGTCCCGGAATCGAACCTACGACCCGCAGAACCAGACACTGAATCGACCATTATCCAAATCTACATAGATTATAAATATAATCTCATTTCTTCTTTACCTTATCTCCTATTAAACCTAACTTCATACTAAAACTAATCGTGCTATTAAACATAATCTCCAATTTAACATAACCTGATATTTAACCTAACCTGTCTTTTTTATCTGTTTTTAATCGAACATGTCTTTAAACTTAATCTGCTATTACACTCAACCTGCTATTAAATCTGCCACATAATAAATCCACTATAGAACTTGATACAACCGTAATCTGTTATAAAACCAACCTGATATAACCCCAATCTGCTATATCTCAACTTGATATCACCCCAATCTGCTATAAAACCAACTTGATATAACCCCAATCTGCCATAAAACCGACTTGATACAACCCCAATCTGCTATGAAACCGACTTGATACAACCCCAATCTGCCATAAAACCAACATGATACAAACCCAATCAGCTATAAAACCGACTTGATACAACCTAATCCTCTATAAAACCGACTTGATACAACCCCAATCAGTCGTAAAACCAGCAATACAAACCAATCTGCTTTAAAACCGACTTGATACAACCCCAATCTGCCATACAACCGACTTGATACAACCACAATCTGCTATAAAACCGGCTTGATACAACCACAATCTGCTATAAAACCGACTTGTTACAACCCCAATCTGATATAAAACCGACTTGATACAACCCAAATCCGCGATAAAACCGACTTGTTACAACCCCAATCTGATATAAAACCGACTTGTTACAACCCAAATCTGCCATAAAACCGACTTGATACAACCCAAATCTGCTATAAAACCAACTTGATACAACCCCAATCTGCTATAACACTAACCTGATACAACCCCAATCTGGTATAAAACCGAATTGATACAACCCAAATCCGCGATAAAACCAATATGATACAACCCCAATCTGCTATAAAACCGACTTGATACAACACCAATCTGCTATAAAACCGACTTGATACAAAACCAATCTGCTATAAACCCGACTTGATACAACCCAAATCCGCGATAAAACCAATATGATAATGCCCCCAATCTGCTTCGAAACCGACTTGATACAACCCCCATCTGCTTTAAACCGACTTGATACCACCCCAATCTGCTAACCCCAATTTGGTATAAAATGAACGTGATACAATCCCAATCTGCTATAAAACCGACTTCATACAACCCCAATCTGCTATAAAACCGACTTGATACAACCCCAATCTGCCCTAAAATCAGCCTGATACAACCCCGATCTGCTATAACTCAACTTGATATAACCCCAACCTGCTATAAAACCAACTTGATACAACCCCAAACTGCAATAAAATCAACATGATACAACCCCAATCTGCTATAAAACCGACGTGATACAACCCCTATCTGCTATGAAACCGACTTGATACAACCCCAATCTGCTATAAAACCGACTTGATACAACTCCAATCTGCCTTGAAACCAACACGATACAACCCCAATCTGCTATAAAACCAACTTGATACAACCCCAATCTGCTATATAACCGACATGATACAACCCCAATCTGCTATAAAACCGACTTGATACAGCCCTAATCTGCCATAAAACCGACTTGATACAACCTAAATCTGCCATACACCGACTTGATAAACCCCAATCTATCATCAAAGCAGCTTGATACAACCCCAAATCAGCTATAAAACCGACTTGATACAACCCTAATCTGCCATAAAACCGACTTGATACAACCCAAATCTGCTATAAAACCGATATGATACAGCCTCAATCTGCTATGAAGCCAATCTGATATAACCCCAAATCTACTTTAAAACCAGGAATTGAAATGCAATCCAATCTGTAACCGAAAGAAAAAAAATTCCAAGCTTGAAATAAGCCTGTGAATTTATACGTTTTCAAACCTTGTTTTCACGACACAGCGCATAAATATTACCAAATTTTTCAATGGTAGACATTTAGTTTTATTGAATTTGGTAACATTATCCTATCCTATTGTCGTAAAGTGATACAGCTACTGTACAGCTTTCATGTTATTCGAGGAATTTGCTTTCCATTTATTATGTTAAAGCAGCATAGGCGTGAATATATCAAAATTATGCTATGGAGTTCATATTGTTTTGCGGATTTGGTGAAATGCGATTCCATCTGCTATGAAACCAACCAACTAAACTCCCAACATGCCTGCTGATAACATCGTGTGAATAGCGTTCATTGTGAGGCCCAATACACACAAAAAACAAACAAACAAGTTGACACCACTATGTCTATATATAGGCCTAATACCTTGTATATAATAAGACGCTTTATGTGTTAGCAAAAATAAACACTTGCATTTAAATCAACAGTAAGATTTTTTAAAAACACTTCATTATAGAAACAAAGACGAGAATTTGTTTATCTGAGAATACGGATAGTTCACACCAGTTAAACATCTATTTGGGCTATCACTCTGACCTTTGACACTACCGGAAAGGCTGTCTCGATGTCGTCTGCTGATTTGAGTTTGACCAGCCTACTACTTATGATATTAAACTAAACTACTCACAAAAAGTTAAGGACCACTTGCACCCAAAGCCATAATTTTCAGAAGAAAGAAGTCAATGCGTTGAAGTTTTGCAAACATTCAATACTATGCCTTATGGAGAACGGCACAAAATTGCGTTCAATTTCGAGCAATAGTTTGGTGTGTACATTTCATTAAAGTGGGTACGTATTGAAATTCACTCACCTGTTTTCTCATAGTGATCCTTAACTTTTTGTGAGTAGTTTACATTTGTCTCAATGTATAAACAGTGGTGTAGCCTACTGACAAATATTTGCTTTTTGCATTAAATGTTCATACACTGGCAAGTTTATATTTCCTTCTATTTGTGTTGCTGTCGACTGTATCAAGTGGACTTATTTTACTTTGCCATGAAGTTATTACATCTGGTACGTCAGACCAGGATTTGACTGTCATGTGATGAAGTGATAACAACTGACTCTGTCATGAAGTGATCATACATGACTCTACCATGCAGTCACAACTGATTCTGCCTTGAATTGATCACACCTCACTGTGCCTTGAAATGATGACACATGCCGACTGTCATGAATTGATCACACCTGACACTGACTTGAAGAAAACACACTTGAGTCTGACATGATTTGATCACACCTGACAGCTGTAAAGATAGCACACTTGATTATGTCATACATGAATTAATCACACCTGACACTGACTAGAAGAAAACGCACTTGACTGACATGAAGTGATCACATCTGACTCGGCCATGCATGAACTGATCAAACTGACTTTGCCATAAAGGGATTATACCTAACACTGCCTTGAAGTGGCCACACTTGATTCTGCCTTGATGTGACAAAACTTGAAACGATGACACCTGACTCCGCAATAAAGTGCTGACTCCTGACTCTGCCATGAAGTGATGCCACCTGTTTCTGTCATGAACTGACCAAACCTGACTCTGCCATGAACTGACCAAACCTGACTCTGCCATGAACTGACCACACCTGACTCTGCCATGAACTGACCACACCTGTCTCGGCCATGAATTGACCACACCTGACTGCCATGAACTGATCACACCTGACTTTGCCATGAATTGATCACACATGATTTGCAAATGAACTGATAACACATGACTTTGCAAATGAACTGATCACACCTGCAACTGCCATGAAGTGATCACACCAGGGTCTGCTATGAAGTGAATTTGCCATGAACTGATCACACCTGATTGTGCCATGAAGTGGTCACACATGACTTTGAAAATCAACTGACAATATATGACTCAGCCATGAACTGATCACACATAACTGTGCCATTACCTGATCACACATTACTCTGCCATTAAGTGATCACACCAGGGTCTGATATGAACTGAATTTGCCATGAACTAATCACACCTGATTCTGCCATGAAGTGATCACACATGACTTTGAAAATCAACTGATAATACATGACTCAGCCATGAACTGATCACACATGACTTTGCCATGAACTGATCACACATGACTGTGCCATTAACTGATCACACATGACTCTGCCATTACCTGATCACACCTGCCACTGCCTTACCTGATCACACCAGGGTAAGCTATCAATTAATCACACCTGTCACTGTCATGAACTGATCAAAAAGGACTCCGCCAGGAATTGATTACACCTGACTCTGCCATGAAGTGATAACACCTGACTCTGCCATGAACGTATCACACTTGGCATGAACTGATCACACCTGATTCTGCCATGAAGCGATCAAATCTGACTCTGCCATGAACTAATCACACCTAACTCTGCCATGAAGTGATAACAACTGACTCTGCCATGAACCTATCACACCTGACTCTGTCATGAACTTATCACACCTGACTCTGTCATAAACTAATCACACCTGACTCTGCCATGAACTTATCACACCTGACTCTGCCATGAACTTATCACACCTGACTGCCATGAACTGATCACACCTGACTCTGCCATGAAGTGATAACACCTGACTCTGCCATGAACTAACCACACCTGACTCTGCCATGAAGTGATAACACCTGACTCTCTCATAAACTAATCACACCTGACTCTGCCATGAACTTATCACACCTGACTCTGCCATGAACTGATCACACCTGACTCTGCCATGAAGTGATAACACCTGACTCTGCCATGAAGCGATCACACCTGACTCTGCCATAAACTTATCACACCTGTCACTGTCATTAACTGATCATACCTGACCCTGTCATGAAGTAATCACACCTGACTCTGCCATGAAGTAATCACACCTGACTCTACCATGAACTTACACCTAACTCTGCCATGAAGTGATAACACCTGACTCTGCCATAAGGTGATCACACCTGATTATTCAGAGCAGGCAATTAAGGTTGTTCTCGATTAATTGTATCGTATTGGGGTCTACTTGGGGTATTAACAATTTCTCTCTTCAATCGAACAATATATTTAGAATATTCACGATGTCCTTAACATCGCTTAGTTTGTACCTGATTACAAGTTAATGCGTATTTATCCCTCAATCCGGGTTCATCCTCTCATCTTTTTTTGACTGTCATATCGGATAGTTTTTTAAAGCTCAAATTTAAACTAAAAAATTAATCAAAGAGTATTTTTAAAAAGTTTCTTGTTGCGACGCAGTTTTCTGAAGTATATAAATATCCGGGTGATGAAGCTTAGGCTGATTGATACTGTGGTATATTTATTGACGGCTGCTGTATTACATCTCATTTAACTAATTTTATTGCAGAAGAAAAAAGATGAGTGGTTTACTAATTAACACGATTGTTTTTACATATCATAATGATCTGTATAAATCAAATAATTAGCCAAGACAATCATGTCCGATTTGACCTTTTTTGCACCTACGTATCGGATTTTCTCGTTACATTTAAATAACAATCTGGGAATTACTAATGATAAAACAGTCAAATTAAAACATAATCTTATTCAGAAAAGGTTTTTAAAAAATTATAGATTTGAATTTCAATTAAAAGATTATTGAGATTGAGTAAACGGAAGCTGAAGTCTGTGAAGATATTTATCAGGATATCTGATTATTCAGAATTACCCGTATTAAGTATTGTATTGGTTTTAAACAAAGCCTGTCGGATCTCCTCACATCAAAATACATCTTTTGTCAGAATTAACAACCGTGTAACATAAAAACAACTTAGTTACACGTGAAAACCTCTTGTCTGAAATATACATGCGTAGAACTTCCAACCATATATTATAGGCCTACTCGAATTTAGAATAACTGTTTATACTTTAGAAGTAAAACTGTGAACACGAAACGAGAAAATAAATCTGAAGAGTTGAAAAAATAATATATAATCATAATTTTATCATCGATGTAACTAATACTATAGTATGGGTTCCACTTTTTATTTTGATTAATGTCTGGTTGAAGTCAATTCTCCTTCATCTAGTCTTATATTAACAGTTATATATTAAAACATGTATAGTCATTTATATATAATAGATACAGTGTTCCTGTTTTCAATCAGGAAAGCAAGTAAAATTGGTTTTAGCCCGATAACTTTTCCTAGGAAAGAAATTGATCCCGACACAAAACCGTTATGTACTGTTGTACACACAATGAGGTTATTGCGATGCGCCATTATCATAAAGTGTGTGTTAACTACATGTAGTGCAAACTTGTTCAGCTGCAAATCGAGACACAGGCGATAGTTCAGCTTTAGTGTGTACCTTCAATCAAACCACTCGAATATAATAAAAAAAAGCAGCAAGCGAAGGCGGGATTACCCCTTTATTAAAAAGCAATTCAACAGTAGAGGACTAGAAACGCAGAAGTGAATGTGTTGTTCTGGTATCTCTTGACATGCTCTGTGTTTGCCCCAATCCTTTAGTCTGAAAGGGCTGCGCAGAAAAGCCAAGTCGAATGTTTGATGTTTCCAAACGTGAGACGTCTAGTCAAACAAACCAGACGACGAATGTGAGGTTTGTCTGCTTTAGGCTGGGTACAGTTTAGATATATCCTACCTGTTATTTTACCGCGACTCTCACGCCGTAGGCAGAAACTTAGTACTAATACCAGTTATCAGCCGTTTCAACTATTTATCTAAACCAGTAAGATGGCCCGGCACAATAATATAGCGATTATTACATACCTGGTCGCCGTTGGGATTTTCTCCTAGCCGGCATTGTCCATACGCACAATAACAGTCCGAATAAACAGAGAGAGTTGGAGAAACTGGTAAACCTCATCTTGTACACGATAACCACATTCCAACTCGTTACGAGAATTTACCTTTCACACTTATCACATGGTTTTTTTTAGAATGAAAACACAATTCAGAAGTGTTGTAACTTAAAAACCTTCATAACATTTTAGTAGACGGTATATTTCGAGTTTGTAGAGGAGTTTGATTGGTCGATGGGTTCACACATGCACGTCCGGATGATGGTTATAATCGGCGTACCTGACAGACAGTAAATCATAGTGGCATTGCTGCTTGTCCCTCCACAGCATCGAGACAGAATCTGACACCTGCCCAACTAGAGATTTTTCATTGTAATTAGGGCTCGCATGTTGCCAGCCTCACTGTTCGCATTATACAAACAGTCACTGTGTCAAAGGAACATTATTATAAAGGCGGAAAAACTCCACGACCTAAGATATCCATGTCAGTAAATCCCTACAAATCTTCAATGGAAGTTATTCTATCCCAGAGCAAACTACGGGCAATCCAGTTTCTCACTCTAGAATTCTGATCAGACAAACTATAGAAAGGTTAGAGATAGCAGTATTAATATCAATGGTGTGCAGCAAACGTCTGTATCTGACTGCTGGTAAAACAGACGGACTAAAGCTGAGCTGAGGTGTCGAAAGCTCTAGGTCACTGCAGTATTAATGATACACTTCTTATTGCAACATCACTTAATGCGCGCAGAACTGTCTCTGTAACAGTGGATTGTGTCAAAATCAGCGGCAGTCTCAATCGGACTATCAGTTAATATATGAGGCACATTGGGAGGACGGTAGCTTGAGGGAATGTGTCAAGAAAACTCGTATATGTTATCTCGTGTGATGTTGGAATGTAGCAATCTCTTTTTTTAACCCGATACAAGTATCCTCGGCTTGTCTATGACTGAATTAGTTTCGCCTCAAGGAAATCAAATAGGCTATGAGTGTTAGAATAACAGCTGTCTCGATAAGACAACCAGGCTATCCGACAAATGATTCATATCCACTTCCAGACAGGCCCCAATGATTTAATGTTTGTCTTAGCTATAAATGTTTATTTTTCTAGTTTACTCAAGAGTGTGCCAAAATGTCAGATTGATCTCCCGATGACTTATAGGCTACTCCTTACTTACAATTCACCTCTGATATTGGATCGCTTTTTTATTTAACTAACTTTTCCAGCCGTGGTCTGGAAATTCACCGTTAAGCAAGCATTGGGTGTGTTACATGCACCATATCTTCCGCCCAATTACGACTAGTCGACAGGCAGTCCTGGGAAGTGTAAGCGCTCATGTATACCGCTACTTCTTTCCATGAGAGAGTCGAGTAAAAAATCGGTGGTGTTTCTTCAAACAACGGCTCGTTAAAGCTATAATCCAGATGTTGTTCCTCCTACTTGGTACGTTATTTGTCGCGAAACCTGAGATGTCTGTGGAAATTCCGTCATTTCCATTGCTATCAGCTGTGCCACTTAACTGCACGCCATGGGCCCTATTACAGTAGTCTACACAGAAACCCTTTAACAAATCTGCTCGTTTGCATTCGCGTAGCCTGAGCAACGGGGTTTAGTTAACTTCACTTGCCCCTGGAATCTTTGAAACAACTCTGCTACATGTTTATATCAGCACATATAGAACAGTTACCATCTCTCACAGCTTTCGTTCCTAAATTAAGGCGATCCAACTATGAACGAAGGTGGCAATGTTAAATGGAAAGACAACTGTTTTTCGACCTAAACTTATATTTTTTATTGCATATTTCCAAAGACAACCATCTATATTACACTTGCAATCGAATTAGCATGGCCGTTAATTACTCAATTTAAAAAGCGGAAATGACGTCATTGTTAGAAAACACGGTAGTTATATCGTCTTATCGTGGCTGTCCATTATTGCCTGCACTGGTGAATGCTTTCATATAAAGCCGAAAGTAAGGATACCGTCCACAAGTGAAACAACAACCGCTTGTACATATCAACCTGGTACTAAAAGTGGATCGTTTAATACCGCATGTCGGCTGAAAACATGTTAATATGTATACAATATATTAACATTCTGCTTGGATGACCAAACTTGTTACAAATGCAATGCATCCATTCAGTTAGCGACCGGACACACTGGTGACTGACCGTGTTTAAGAACAATGACGTCAGTCCCGCTTGCTAATTTAACTAATTAACGGCTTTGCTTACTCGAATCCAAGTGCAATGCACACGTTTGTCTTTAAAATATGCTTAGGTCGAATAAAAGTCGTCTTTCCCTTTAAGGTTATGCGATTCTCTAGGCAACTAATATGATTGCTAGATGAATCGAGAGGTTTTTTTGGTTCCCCGTCGAAGAGAATTAAATGATGATGCGAGAGAGAAATGTCAATTTATCGCACTTTACGCAGATCCTGAGCAGATCGAATGATAATTTGACTTGAGAGACAACTGTATATCAGATTTGACTTTCCTTCCTTATTTTAGGCGGTTACATAAGTGTGACTTTCTGTCCTAAATTGATTGCATGATCAATTCAATAAGGCATTCGAAGGTTTCGGGACCTTTTGATTCTTCATAGATCGAATGATCAATCGAGTGAGGAATTTGAAGGTTTTGGCTTTCGACGGGAAGCTGATTAAATAGTCAATAGAATTCCACGATATCTCGGCATTTTGATACGATACTAAATAGATTAAATGATCAATCGAGAACAAAATTCGAAGAATTCCCCTTTTTCGACCGTAAACTGGTTTAATGATCAATCCAGACAAGAATTCGGCAGTTTCACCTTTTGATCTTAAGCTGCATGAATGATCAATCGAAAGCGAAATCCAAAGGATTCCTCTTTCGATCTTAAACTGATTGAAGGATCAATCGAATGAGGAATTCGAAAGTATATTGCTCTTCGATACCAACAAGATTCAATGATATATCGATAGAGGAATCCGACCTTAAACTGATTGACTGCTCAATCTGATGAGGAATTCGAAAGTATATTGCTCTTCGATACCAACAAGATTCAATGATATATCGATAGAGGAATTCGACCGAATTCGAAAGTATATTGCTCTTCGATACCAACAAGACTCAATGATATATCGATAGAGGAATTCGACCTTAAACTGATTGACTGCTCAATCGAATGAGGAATTCGAAAGTATATTGCTCTTTGATACAAACAAGATTCAATGATATATCGATAGAGCAATTCGAAGGTTTCGCCTTTCGATCTTTAATTGACTGAATGGCCTATCGAGGGCAAAAATCGAAGGCTGCGCCTTTCGATCTTAGCCGATGTATGGAGTATCATTGGGGCTAACATACGTGTTTACTCGATAGGATGCATGTGGACAGAGTGCAGGCTATCATATGCGTATATCGATATGATGTACGGAGCATCATTGAGGTGTTTGAATTGAAAAGTAAATCAAAATGCTTATATTACTCAACGTTATCTCAGACAAAAACGTTAAGCCCCCAATAAACAAAACAAAAAAAATCTATTTTCACCAGTGGTTTTTGAGCTGAGAGAAAGAGTTATGCAATATCATAAACTGAACCGTATTTATGCACTTTTCTTGGCTTGACTACAAAGGGGAGACCGGATATATTCATTGTATATACACGTATACGTTATGTTTCGTATTAGCCCAAGTCTGTTGATAATAGTGTTTCATTGAGGATTACTGTGAGGGGAAGGCGATGGCTAGATACTTATCCCGACGAAAGGCTAATAGTGAAAGAGAACGCTCAGCTGGAAGGCTGGCTCTGGGCCAGATACTAGTACCCGAGCCGTCTACACTAACCGTCAGCTGATAGCACGAATAATGACAGGCGGAAAAATCAACAAACTCCGCTTTGCCAGAGTAAACAAGTCAATCAGCTGCCCAACATGTTGTCCATATGAGTGCTGGAAACAATTGAGTGTAGGATTGTAATAATAACAAAAGCCAAATCTTTCTAGCAGTACAATTCAATTATCGCCTTCATTTCTCCCCCAATAACTATACCATCTCATTCCTCGGCTTTCATCCTCGGCTGCTTCTTTGATTTGTTCATGTACATTTTCTGATGGGAATTTATGAAAGAAGGTTTGAATTTTCTGCAGTAAACGATAGCTCTATTGTGGTTAAGGGAAGGTCAAGGACATTCATTTGTCAGAAAAGGATCTTTACAAGACAAACAGTGTCTTAATTAAAGGAAACTTTAAGATATTTGTGCGGAAAACCAACATATATCTTTTATAAATTCATTTAAAGAAACAAAAACCGAAAAAACAATAACTAGCTGAAGTATCGTTGTTTAGAATGAATAGCTAGAAAAACGCTATACAAAAAAGTAATAAAGAAATGAAAATGTACACCAATGACTGTTATAATTAGGGTCCGCCATGGCGGTGTAGTTGATAACATTGTTCATCTGCACCAACACAGCATCTTTGTCAGTTCCATTCCTGCAATGTCTGATCCCCGCCCGCGTCTGCGGGTGTGATTCCTGCGGGCAGTCCACCACCGCCCACGTTTGTGCGCAATCAACCAACGGAGGTCGAAGATTTTCTGCCTTGCTCTCTATTTTTTCACAGCGAATTTATTATCTTGAATAAATAAAATAAATAAGTCCTCTAGCCGTATCCTGCGTTATGGCTGGGACAAATAACACATAGATAATGGCTATATACGGCATATAGTTCGTGGTTGAAATTGATAAAGTCTAGGCGGAAATTGGCGTTGTTTCTGATGGTATTCATCTGCTATAGATTGTAGGCTCCACCGACTAGACAAGTGATACCTTACAATCTAGACAGAAGTTACTGGCGCTCGATTCGCCTTAACTAACCGTATCTCCTGAAGTGTTGACGTTATCATTTTTATTACTCTTCAAGATGAGGCTGGTAGTAAACCTATCAAGACACACCTTGTAACGATAGCACCCACTTCTCAACATCACATCTACTCACTTATAGATCAACAACCAATACAAGGGCTCTACTGGTAATGTAGTCATACTGGAGAATCCACTGCGAGAGTATATAGAAGATATTATAGTAACAGTGAATTTTGAACAACATACAAATTAACTAAAAGAGGAACGCGAAGTGTCTCCTGGGTAATCCTTTCAATCATTCACACGAGCAATAAGTATGGTATTAAACTACATTGTGTTATATTAGATTTGTAGTTTATATAATACATATCAGGATAAACAATTCGCAGATCAGCTGTGGTCTGACAAGGTCAGAAGAATACATATATGGTATTTGAGATAATTACGCCTCACAATATTAAGTCAATGATGTGTGAATGTGTGTATAGATTAAAATGAGTCCCTGGCTACTCTGTAAGGTATCTGTTATGTTTGCCCATTAAGATTGTCCATATCTGTTCCTGTTCCTCTACTACAGCTCTGTATCTATAATACTCTATCATACATCATGTCCTATAATATTTGATATACAGAACTGAGAACCCACTGACACATTTGATGTGCCAAAGAAGACTTAAAATCACCCATTAGCCTTGTGAAAAATGCGGAAATACGGTTTAAGTACTTGCCGCATATTTCTCTCTCCCACCAGACTGCAGACTTAGATTCTAGCAGAAGGACTAGTAACTTCAACATTTACTTTACTATACCTAATAAAAGGATATATATATTTATTCGATGGTGATATTACATCTGTATTAAGTCGGTAAGTCTATTTAATTGAATACTTGAGCGCTACATCGAGATCCGAAGTAGATAATTACACAGTTTGCGGCGTTTAAACTCTGTTGTCATCCTCTACTCGTCAGTCGTCAGATAAACTATTTTATGCCAGGGAACTCGCACGTTTGCGATTAGTTATTTTGCTCGTGCATTACAATTTTGAAGATCAGCAATTGCATGGGAACACATTTTGTTGATGCTCCGTTTTTTCTTTAAAACCCATTCCCAGTTTCCCACGAACGTATTGAAATCAACTTTAAAAAATGAATAATATAATTATAGGGGTCAATGTCTTGACTATATACGTGCTTGCAGTATAGTTCAATACACTTCAGCAATCCAAATAATCCATCAAACAGACGTGGGCAGATGTCACCCTACAACTCCGGACAGGGCGGACACGCGTATCTAGTTGATAGCCACCCGTTCTATGCCTACCAATGTTATTTTTATTCCAATTGGAGACGAATGGAAACGGGTTAGCCTACCTGAATATCGACTAATAAAGCGCACTAAATATATGGCCTATGTAACACATTCTTATCAAACTTACTATCGGTGCTTTTGCTTTACAGAGAAGATTGTGATAGCTGGGCTCCTATCTATCGTTGCTCGAAGGCCAATTATTAAACTGGCCAAGTCGCCATTTCGCCATTTCGCGACCGCTGGCTTTGGAAGCACGACGCGCTTGCTCAGCGGCGACTGGAATATTTTTAAAAAATGCTCTTCAACACTTAGATCTAAGCCAAATACAATGGCTATAAGATGCACATATAATAAAACTCACCAGCTAATTGAAAAGTGGGATATCACAAGTGTAAACTATCTTGCGGCACCCATTGGGCTCAAAATGAACCAATTGTTTTGTCGTTTGATAAATTCTAATATCAAACATTTAAATAAAAGCATATAACTTATGCTCGGTCAACTAATTTATTGAGTAATCAATATTGCACATCTAGAAATAAACCATGAAAAATGCAGTCTATTTTGACATTTACTTATTTTGTAATATTTTAAGCAATATTAGACGCTAATACATTTACGTTTATAGATTTTATTTCCGCCCAGACGTTCACTTTAATCAATATTGTTGTGGTGTTTGATCGATAGAAAACAGTTTGAATTATTTAATGAAACACGATTATCAGATAGTCTTGATTACTTTATATGCCTACATATGTAATAATTTACATAACAAACTTAACATACACGTTCCAAAAGTAAACAATAAGTATATATTTCTGAGGAAATGCAGCCTATATTCTATTGGCGGACAACATTTTTGGTTGTTTTTACAGGCACACTCTATAAATATCGTGTGTTCATTTTGACACTTACTCAACTATTATGTCATCACCGAGGGCTTGTTATTTTGAAAGCATTAATAAACAAATCATATCTGTCATTCTGAATGGAAATTATTCTGTCTCAATTACCACTCTCGGATTGTTTTTTCTGTGTAATCCTATGTAAATAAAACCCCTCGTGAAGCGGTATTAATGAGCTTCTGCCTACTGATGAACACAGTGGTGCTAATTGATATGTTAATTGCTGTGCATGACACCGGTGTATGCGAGTCTTTAAAAGACAGCGAAAAAAGGCCCTATAGGCAAAATCCTTTAATATGTACAACCACCTGCAAATCAGAATCGAAACTAAATAAACATTTTAAAAGCATATAAGGGAGAAAACTCTTCGAGCACAATTTATATTACGTAATTTAAACACTACGACATAACTAAAACTTAAACACGTATCCCAAGTCATAGAGCTAGATGTACTTACCTTCATATAGTGTTATTCTCGCCGAACAAAGACCCGAACCGTTCCGGAAATCACCACCAACAACCCGATTAAACCCGATGTAAACATCGTAATCAATTTCTCCAGAATTTGACTTTTGGCCATTCAAAGTAAAAAGAAACTTGGAGTCTATGTATGTTTTGCGACCTTGTTCCGTCCATTGTATTCTCTCATCAGATATATCAATTACTGTTTTCGTTCCCCTTTTAACCATCTTATCCACAACTTTCAGAAGTGAGCCGCCATTGATTGAAGCATCCATATAACCTGTTAATCTATTGCCGTATATTCGAAGTTGTCTGTTGTGGATATGTGCCTCTGCATTATTACAGGACGTATTGTTATCTTCACCATATCCATCCCCGGTGGGGGAGTCCGAGACGTGAAATGTCCATAACTTTGGCACATCGCCATAATTTAAATGAAGCTTAGCCCCTTTGTATTTGGAAGAGAGATCCAGTTTGACAACAGTCTGACAATCACAGTTATCTGTCTTCGACGGCCGGGGACTATCCAGAAAACGAATATACGGACTGTAACCTTTCACGTAACCCATACGAAGGTTTATCTCCACCATGTTGTCTTGGATGGCGTTCACAATCAGTCTTAAGCATCCTAGTGTTAAAAAAGTAACATGTTAAATAGATATAATATAGCTTTTTATAGAAGCTCACATAGAGGTTTTGTTGAAGACCCAATTCTTTAGCAATATATTTAAACCATATAACTAACAATTCCAAAAGACAACGTCCAGTCTCCTCAAAACTGCCCACTTTCGCAATTTGTAGTCCTGGTTCAATCAAACGTTAGTACTTATTTAAGAAAGGAGTCAAGACTGGTTATGAATGTTATTTTGCAGACAATAGCTTCAAGGAGACACATTTGTTATTTGGACGAAATGGAAGCTGATGACTTGTGAAGCATGCCAACTGTACGTGCATGTATCTCTATAACAACAACAACAACGGACTTCTCCGGTGTATACCGAATTTGTGCGATACTTCACAGCTGGATAATATGTACATGGTTGGTTACTTCCTGTCCTAAACGTTATTGGCTGATGGTATCGCACTTTATAAGTTTATACATTATTGGTTGGTTGTATCTTCATTAATATTTAGTTAATAAATTAAAGGTTTATTATATCTACATAACTGTTGAGATTCTAAGGGGATACATCTAAAATGGTGGTTAGTTTCTACATTATTCGTTCAGTCTATCCACACTAGGTTACTTGTTAGACTATATATACACTACTGGTTCATTCTATCCACACTAGGTTACTTGTTAGACTATATATACACTACTGGTTCATTCTATCCACACTAGGTTACTTGTTAGA
>JARFOD010092827.1:0-17559 GCA_031763545.1 Mopalia muscosa | reverse complement strand
CATTACCCTTTAGCTCTGAGAACACCAGGGCAACAGAAAGCAACCTCTTTTCTCGCCTCTTACGATCGACCGAGGAACGCCGAGGGAGTATTCTGCAGGGCCATGGCCCACCCAATCCCTCACGGGGCATTGTTGATTTGCGTACACACTACTAAATACACCTGTACCCTGTCCCAAATTTGCATCATCAAAGGTCAAACATTTAATCCCGATCATGTAGTTGTTCTAGTGAATTAAACCACACATTTTGATTATTCAGTAGGTTCTTGACATAATAAAAAATGAAATTTCATTTCATAAAATAACAATAAATTTTAACATTTTAATTTATTTTTAAAACTTTAACTTTTTTTGTGATCTAAGTTAAAGTTTGAGCAGATCCTAAAGTTGATAAGAGAGGGATATTAATGAGCACTGCTCCCTATTTGTCTTCTTTAGCTTTAATTTATTTGATTTATTTATTTACTTGCTGATCTTGGGAACAGGTTTAAATTACAATCACAGATCATTGGCCAGCATAATTGTGGGAGGAAAACTGGATTATAAATTAAATCAGAAAAACCCACAACCTTTGGTGCTGGCTGCCGACATACAAACCCATACAAAGTTTGTGGGAATCGAACCCTTGACCCCAAAGGTAATGGGCAATTAAGGTCCAGAAGTACACACTCACTACTGCGTACATTCTAGACCAGTCCATGGATTGATTGATTTATTGATTGGATTTGAATGTTGTTTAATGTCAAACACAGGAATATTTCACTTATATAATGGATTTGCACTGTCTGAATCCCTCAGCTCTACATTCCACTCTGACCTCAATTTAGTATATATACCAGGCCTTTGCTGTGTTCTTTTACACCATAACCCCTAAGAATTTGTCAAATTGAATAACAAAATGCAAATTTAGATGAAGACTGCAAACAATTTAGGAAACCTATAAATCAGTCCTAAACTAAGTTTGCAGAACCATGGGGAGACCCATTTCTGTCCGTTCTTCCCCAACAGTACAGACCTGTATAGAATTTACTTCCTGGCTATTTATAAAGTGATCTTTTTAGGAAATCATATCTTGATATAATTATCCCCCTTTACCTCTGAAACATCCACAGCTTTTGAATAAAGATATATCGCTCTATCAGGGTTGTCTTTTTCCAAAAATCTAGAAAGGAAAAAAAAATACAGATACAGATCACAGATCAATTCCTGTCAAGCGTTATTGATAAAAATACTGTTTGTAAATTAATTTCAGGATAATTAAAGGACAAAAAACATGATAAAATTACATTATTTACAGAGGACATATTTAAAAAAATTAAGAAAACAAAAATATGTAATAGCACAAGGCCACAACTATAAAGGTAGACGGTAAATGTGCCTACCAGCTTTGATAAGGAAAAAGATTAGGGCCATGAACAGGGAGATTTCTGCACAGCAAAACTTGCCACCAGTAACACGTATATGCTGTAAAAACCGTGTTAATTAAATCTGAGTATGGCTCAGGTTTCAGTATGACTCAGGTTTCAGTATGACTCAGGTTTCAGTATGACTCAACTAGCAGTATGGTTAAGGTAGTATGATCAATTAACAGTATGACTAAGCTAGCAGTATGACTCCGCTAGCAGTATGGTTAAGGTAGTAGAATGACTCAATTAACAGTATGACTAAGCTAGCAGTATGACTCTGCTAGCAGTATGGTTAAGGTAGTAGAATGACTCAATTAACAGTATGACTAAGCTGCTGTAAGCGTTGAGCCAAGTACAGACTTTCAACTCAAGTAAAATAAAATTCATAATGGATTATATATACATTGTATATAACCACTTTTTTTGGATAGTTTTAAGAACATTCAAAGACCTATGAAAAAAGCCTGCAGCGGTATAACGTCTTAAAAGATATTTTGTCATCTTCAGCATATCTCATGTACCAATGATTATGATGTCATGCTTTTGTACAGTCAAGTATCATGACGTCATATTGAATATGGGTTTTCACAGGTATGATATTCTATTGTATGGTCACATGGTACAAACAGAGTTTTTAAATATAGTTATAGAGACGTACTTGGCAGCCTTTTCTAGGGTGAGTGCGGCTGTGTCAGGGGTTCCATGCTCCTGGAACATGAAGGCAGCCTGTTCTAAGAGATCAGCTGCCTCACTTAATTCTCCATTCTCCTTACAGATCAGACCGGCCTGCTCATATGACCTGAATATAACATCAACAATATAAATAACAAGCTCCACTTAGAACTTGCTTTCTTTGTTACTTCAATTGACTGGTATATTTTATCATATTCAAAAATTTTGTTGGTGATTCGGTATATGCTGACTTTGAATTACATATACGGTTATAATGATGGGAAACCATAAAGAAACCTTTCCAAAAGCCACAGAGTTCTTCTAAGTCATTGAAACCTTTCCCCTTACATACAAAGAAGACAATCATCCTTAAATGCTGGGAGAATATATGAAAGAGGCTCCATTGCCCAACCAGGTAAGCTGTGCACATCTATGGGGCAATATTGTACAATTGTTATGACAAGAACTAACTGTACATTAAAGCCTTGGGCTCCATGGAGAATCAAAGCATAAACAGCAACCAGACCACACTTGTTAAATTGTTTTCTGATTGAGTTTAACGTCATACTTAAGAGTATTTCACTTCTATGATGACGAATTGTCCACTCCGCAGTGTTTCTCGCCTTATTAAGGTGGAAACCGAGAGGAAACCTGACACCTCATAAAAACCAACCCGACAATTGTTGGAGCTACATCTTGTAAATCACTCATATATCTGACTCAATCCCGTGAACGGTAAATTTGAGTTGGATTGGGAAGCGCAAGGGGCTACCATTAAGCCACGGCTGCGGGCCCATACTTGTTAAAGGCTATTGTACAAGAGTTATAGGTAAAAAGTATCCTCCACAGACTTTAAACAAAAGTTTGTCTGTGGGTGTGTCATCATTGTAATAATAGCTGGAAAACAATTGTGGATAAGTAAGAACTGGGAACTAAAATAACAGCAGATTTTAGCAAAATTTTGAAATTGAATAAATCTTCAAAAAACTTCCATATACTTACTTGGCTGCATGGAATGGTCTGGAAATTACATGTAAAGGAAAAGCTGGAATTCATAATCTCCATATTTATAGTTTGCCCTTTTTATTAAAATAAACTTTTAATACTTAATTAAAAAATTAATAAATAAAATAAATTACTCTAAAATAATTAACGAAAAAAATCATAGATTTATGTGTCATAGACAACAATAAAGTATACCTATAAAGACAATCCTAAGTAGTAATATGATAATCAATCCCATTTTCACCTCAAGGTTTGTACAAAAATAACCTTAAAATCAGTCCTCTTTTGTGCGGTTACCTTACATTAGCATTTTCCCCTGGTTTGCTGATATCAATGTGCCTTTGTGAAAAAAAAAAAAGGCAAACTTAATTTAAAATACAATCATTATTGAGCATCAAAATCAGTGGCGAAGTGTAAATTAAGACGAAGACTGCAAACAATTTGGGAAACCTATAAATCGGTGCTCCTAAGTTAAGTGAGCAATATTTATGACCAGCACAGGCCTGTACAGTGCACACAAATGTGAATAATTTTCTGTTCACTAAATGATTTTTTGTTTGTTTGATAGGTGTTTAACGTGTTTCTCAAGGGTATTTCACTTATATGACGACTAATTGTCCACTTTACACTGCACCTAGCCTTAATACGTTGCAAAACCGAGAGGAAACCTTGTAACTATCTCACACATTGTACAACAATATCTAAGTCTATAAAATTAACTGATGAATGTTGAAGGATACGAGTTCATGTGTCTCTGGTTATCCGCAGCCTTGATATAACATTCCTTGGCTTCTTCATAGGCCTTAGCATTCTTAAAACAAGTCGCTGAAATCAAAGAGAATCAAACAACAATGAGAATGTTCTCAGTCTGCTCCACAGCTCAGGCATGGATAGAAACTGACCGTTGATAAAACAAAATGTTTAATTTTGTCCAAAATATGATATATTCACCATTTTCAAGGCAAAACTATTCAATTTCGAAAGAATACCCCAAGACAGGGGTTCATATGAGTCAAAATATTGAATTTTTTTCATTTCTTAATGTCCAACAATACTGTTAAAAAGGATTTTTCAAAATTGCTAATTATTCAGAATAATATCATAGAGATTAAAAAAAAACACACCTGCTTTTGTATACTCTGAGGCAGCCCCATCATGATCAGCCTTCCATTTGAACAGAGACGTCTTCAAGCTGAGGTAAAGGAAATTACACATGCAAAATGTTTTAGTGTTCTATCTAAGGAGTAAGTGCTTAGCCCTACATGTATACACATTAACACTGATAATAATTAATACACAGCTAATATATTCTATATCGTGGGCTTATCTGTTTGCCTATTTTTAATAATTCTGACATTCGAATGGCAATCAGATAGCCTGAATGCTGACCATTACCAGGTTTTGAAATGCTGTGTTTTTAGCCGATGTCTCGCATAAACGTACAGAACATACACTTACTGTCACAAGTGGGCCTATCTACGTATGTTAAATCAATAACAGGGTGAAAAGTCAGATGGATATGAACAGAAACTTAAGTTATAAGTCTTTGTCAAGTTCCATTTTCCGTTTCGTTATTTTGAAAGAATGAAAATAGCGCATGTGAAATACATGATTGATGATATAACCTGATCATGGCATTTTAGTGAAATTTTGATTAATCGACATATAACATAGACAAAAGAAAATGGGGAAGGTAAGATTTCATTTAGGGCTATGCTATATATGATATGAATTCTCAGTTATATCAGGACTATGCCCAACGCTGAATTAGGGACAGTAACAATCACCACTCGTGCGGTAACTATTTTCGTAATTAGGACCACAAACTCGATTCCCTCGATAAGCATGGAGTTGACAAGTCATATTTTCCACTCATAGTAGCACTTGAACTGAATTTACAGGTCATGAAATCGGGTTAAAGACTCGTAGCAGTGCTCTTGAATGGTTTTCGGGCTAAGCATGAGTAATAAATACATTGTAAGCTTACAGCACAAATGGTGACCAGGGGCTTAGCCAGAAATCAAAAGTATAGTGTCCAAAATAACAGGGTGTCCAATTTAGAAAGTTTTCCTATCTCCTGCAAGTTAAAGTTTCTTAAAACAGAGTGTCGAAATGAGGCAATTGTTTACATCAGGGTGTCCATTTGGACGGGTGTCTGCCCAAGCCCTTGATGGTGATGAGGAGCAAGGGCCTAGGCACTAGCAGACACCCGTCCAAATGGACACCTTGACGTGAACAATTGCCTCATTTGGACACCCTGTTTTAAGAAACTTTAACATGCTAGAGATAGGAAAACTGTTAATATTGAACACGCATAAACATTTATAGATGGATTTATATTTTTATTTGGTTCGTAATAAACAAGATTTCTCTAGTCTATTTCGAAGAAAGCAATGGAAGTTATTCTCTGAAAACTGTAGTCGTGACTGAAAAGGAAAGAGATCAAAAACTGCGGACAATCATACAATAGAACATTACCACCTTAGTGGTGCCGTTTTGACTGGATAGTGAGGTCTTTTTGACTTGGATATGAGGCCGTTTTAACCGATATTGGTTGGGGGCCGTATTGGTTAGGGTCAGTTTTGGTTAGGGGCCGTTTTGACTGGATCTCCTGGCTAAGCCCCTGTCGAGGAGTCTCGAATTATCGAGATCAGTGAGCCTAACTGGTATATAGTATCTGACAAAAGTACTCTCAAACTCTGTGGAATTTACTGAAAATACATTTTTGAGGGTAGAAAATAGTTGCCTAATACGTTGACTTCACAGCCTAGCAATATAAAGTGAGTAAATCGCTAAATTCGTTCTTTAGTTTTGTTTAACGGTATGCAAGTGTTAAGCACAGAAACCAGATTCGGAAATTGAGTCCAAGGAAAGGACGTCGAGGTACTGTCAATATCCAAAAGATGAATATCAAACGTTGATGGCCTTTTTAAAATAACTATCCTGAACGCAGCATTAGCATATATATCTGTGATAATTAATTTGTTATTTCTTTATGTTTGATTCATTTTATTGGAATTTGCCTGAATCCTGAATTTTCTTCTATTGGTTAAAAGTCGATCAATGATGGTGTTTCGTATTGCCTATCATTTTTGACATGTTGTTGTCGTTGTTGTTGTTAAAGTACCTGTTTGTTGATTGAACAGTTTAATATGGCAAATATAATATTTCTAATTAAACATTGATTGAATCTTACCATTTTTCAGCTTGTCTGATGAACTCCAATCCCTCGGATATTTTCTTATCGCTTGCCACAAGTCCAGACATTGCTGAACAGTGTCAAATAATTTTATTTTCGTCTGCTGACAAATATCAGGAGCAGACAACTCCTTTGTTGTCTACTTCCGGTGTTGTTGAATTTGTCCAGCGTGGGTTCACGAGCTGAAAACGAAACAAGAAAATTACCAACAAATAACAATCATGGCGTACTGGACCCAACAGCAAAATTACGACCAGGGCTATGACGATTACGGCTATGGTGAAGGGGGCGCGAATAACCAATCTTACGGCGCAAGCTATGGCAGTTATGACGGGGGATACGGTGGTTCTCAGGGCTATCGGACCCGCGGTGCTCATTCACAAAGCTATGGAAGTTACGGTGGGGATAGAAATTATGGTGGCGACTGGAATAATGGTGGCGGTTGGCATAGCAGCGGTGGGGGTTATGGCAGAGGATCGTATGGTGGTGGAAGATCCCAACGTGGGGGCGGTGGATATGGTGGCTACCGCAAACGTGATGACAACCGCCACGACGATGGTCGTAGAAAGAGGGTAACTTTTTTTTTCTATACGAAAGGAGATCTAATGGTGGTTTCGGTCTAGTCCTGATATAACTGAGAATCCATATGAATATATTACACGGCAATTCTCAGTTATGGAGTTTCCATCTATGAATGCCTACCTGTCTATTTGCAACTCCTGCGTCCTTGAAATCAAATATATTTTCAAAAGACAACCACCACAGTAATCAATAGTGTATATCGTTTGCATCGTCTTTTGTAGTTATCAGAACAAGTATTGTCAAGAAATTCCTCTCCCATTTGCGATAAATTTTATAGACTTTACATCACGTAAAGTAGGGCCTGGGCTCAGGATTCATGCTGGCAGCTGAGCACAGATAGCGTCTCAAGTTCTTTATACCTTCGGTTTTGAACTCCTGAGTCAATTCAGTTGAAATATTATGTTGAGCATGCTCAAGGTCTTTTTGAAACCCTGGATTCACGGATTCATAAAAATTGTCTTTAAGCCACCACATTATTAACAATTTTATATTTTAATTCCTCAGAATTTCAAAGACCAACAAGGTCCAAAGTCTCGAACTCCAAAATATACAAAAGCTAATGCAGAGTACTTTTTTGAGAATGGTGAGTATTTTAATAAATTTTCTTTCCGTTCCTGCAAATAACTTTAGTTAAGTTGTCCAATTCTTTCTTTAAACTAAAGTGACCAGGGTCGATCTTATTTTATTAATGATAGAAATAACCTTATTTATACAATTTCAATATTTTCCTTTTAAACTAAGAAAATTCCCTAGTTTATGCAATCTATAATCAAAAGTCCTCTTTTCTTCATATTTTTTTTAACAAAACAAGGTATTATATGGATATACAACTTCTGATTTATTGACGAGCGACGTTTCAGAGCAGATTCTAGCACGTCGCTCGTCAATAAATCAGAAGTTGTATATCCATATAATACCTTGTTTTGTTACTATCCCTGCTTCTAAATGCCTCTCAAAGAAGTTATATTTTTTTTAGTTCGATGATGCTAAGCCCAACTTTAAATATTTAATTTATTATTTGTTGAAATGAACTCATGTCTGCTTAACAATCTCAATCCAAAATATATTGGCATTTAAATATCAGGGAAGGTAACTTCCAATGTCTGTTTGCCTGGTGTTTTGGAACAGACATTTTTGGATCAAATCAAAATGCCTTTTATGGTATTTTTTTTTTTTTAAGATAAGAATGATGATTCAAACATCAATTGTTAATGACCCAATCATGTGCTCTCACAGTTTAAGCTTTGTGATCTCTTGATATGCAAAGTTTTTAACCTAGTGCATAGGTTATTTCACTACTTTTGTATGATCAGCTGCTGTAAACAGTTATTTCATATATTAAATACTAACCACCTTTTATATTGAAAAAGTCAATCCCAAATTTATTGAATATATCAATACCACCAGCCGACAAAAAAACCAGCCAAAACCTCCAACTGCATGTTTATAATATACTTGATATAATGCTAATATTGGCCCAACTCAATAGCATTTTGTCTACTGCAAATGGAGGAAAAGTTTAGGGAATATGCATACACAGTTAAGTTTACAATCAATTGACATGAAAAATCAAAGATACACCATGCATCCCTTTTTTCAACACTGAGTTGCTGTCACCTCATCAAATTGTTTGTTCTTTGCTTTATCTGATTAACAAATGTGCAACTTTACCAATGTATAGCTGGTATATAACATCGCAGCTATGTAGTGTGTTTGCTGGGGACATACAGTCATGTGAGACACAAAATTCTAATCGGCTGACATCTAAATCATTCATGTGTTTTCTTTTCCTTACTTTGTTGTGTAGGATTTCGGAAGGTTTATCCCTACTTTTTCACGTTTTACACGACTGCTCAGAAGAGATGGGAAGAGAAACCAATACTGGAGATATTTACAGAGGAATACCCCAGTAACACTGAAGAAAACTATGTATGTATATATCAGTGAAGCAAAATAATATTAATATTAATAATAATAATAATAAAAATTAGTCAAATTAAAAAACTTGATCTTGCCTGTAGTCCTCAATAAATAGTTTTCCATACATAATAATAATGGGCCCTCTGTCTGAGAGTATTATGTTCTAAGGGACATGCCTTTTTTGATTTGATTATTGATTTTTAATACCCCAAGTACGAAGTAGTCGGGTGTGGGGGGAATTACGCTGCAAGCATCTGGGCCCGTGAGGGTGCGGGTGGGCCATGGCCCTGCAGAATACTTCCTTGGCTTCCTCTGTCGATCGTAAGAGGCGAGAAAAGAGGCTGCTTTCTGTTACCCTGGTGTTTGCAGAGCTAAAGGGTAACAGGAAGCAGATTTGTTTGTGATGTTCTATATTTGTGTCCGTCGTCATATAAGTGAAATACCTGTTAATGTACGACGTTAAACACCAATCAAACAAACAAAATCCAATTAGCTGTATGTTTTTTTTTCTATGATGGCACTGTGTTACGAATGGTTGGTGGTCTCTGAGCTATGAGGCAACAAGAAGCCGATCCGCTTCTGATGTATTTGTTACAAGCTTAAGATTGTCCTTTCTTGTCTTTGTTTGTCCGTCAAAGTTTGTTTCCTTTACCCATTGGGCTGTCATGCATATCAGTGGGTAACATTTAGTATTGTATTAAACCCCAGTCTAACTATGTAGGATAGGTGTCCTGCTCTTATTATTTTGTATTGTCTCTTCAGCAATCAGCTGTGCACTTCTTAAAAATTTGTTTCATAAAATAAATGTTCACTGGATACAGTTTTTATTGGATACATGTAACAGCATAACATGCGACGTCAATGAGATATGATTATTGTTTACCAGGTGCAGAAATTATATGGGAGAGCTGTACGGAAACTGCCATTAGCATTCACGCTTTGGAAAGACGTAATATTTACCTTATTTCTCTATTCTTCTGACATGTCTAATATATGGCACAATAAGTTTATGTGTTACTTGAGCATTCCAAAATATGAAAGATCCTTTGCCTTATTTATTGTTGACTTCAGCTGCTTTCAATGTTGTATTGTTTTTATAAGCCAGGAACCAGGTGTATGTTAATTGGCCTATGCTCATTCATCTGTAAGACTCTGTTGAAGAAAGTTAACTAGATTATAAGCCACACGAACCACTTTGATTTTGATGCCTGAAGCCTTTTTTCATTACACTGAAGTTTAATACTATGTATGGATATTTTACGAGGGACTATCACTGAAATGTTTCAAAATAAACAAATCCACAACTATTGGACACTGTTCTGTTATCTGCTTCAACTTCAATGTTCATCATTGACGGCAGTTCTGTGAATTATGTAATTGAGGCTTAAAACATATCTTATAAACACAATCAGTTTTCAGTTTTGTAACAAATTCTGCGAGTGCTTTGTCTTTATGTAAGTAAAACACTCTTCGTTAAGGCATGTCACAAATAATTGAATTTTGAAAATATTTTGTTAGCTGCTTCTTTTTTTAATAAAGATTTCTATACACTCTTTTTTTCAGTTCCTGTTATTTGAGGGGACTCTAGGGTCAGAGGCTGGAGCTAACTGGATTATTGACCACTGTCAAAAGTTTGGTGTTAATATTAAAGGGTTTGTTGCCACAGTTTCCAAACTGTCCAGATGACAGTTCCCACACTGACTACTCCCAGCTGGCCTAGTTTCTTTCAGTAGGGACTTAAAGTTACACTTATTATACTCGTCCTGTCAGACTAGACGGACCCTCTTTCTTTTCAAAAACAAACCATTTTCAGAGCATGAAAATCATCTTTTAGTATGTGAGGAAATTTTAAAGAAAAGTCAAAAGAAAAGTCTGTGAATCTTTTTTTCTGGTGGACAGAACCTAGTTCTTTTACTCTATTGTGTGGTTCTTGGTTGTAAATGAAATGCCTTGCTCAAATCTTTTCCCTATACTATATTGAAGGGGTGGACCCCCCTCCCATTAAACCAAGCCCTTATGCTCCCTTTAAGACCTCATTTACCAAAGGACAAAATATCCCTTTCCTTTGAAGACAGTATCACCTTTCTTTCCATGGAGACACCTCTTATTCCATAGTGACCAAACCTTCCAGAAAAAGAATCACATAGAGACAGACCTCTGCTTTAGGGTAGTATTTTTCAAGCTTAGACATAATGTCTTTACTTAGCACTGGCCAAACAGTATTTCTCCAAAACAATCAAGCTCATCAGACTTATAGTTGAGTTATAGGGAAGTCTATTGTTTGTGTACATTGCTGTCATATAAGTTAAAAGCCCATGAACACCCCTGTCAGTCAACCAATTTGAGGTTTCCACAAAAGGACATATTTTTGCAATAAAAGAAGTAAACCCCCGAGCTTCCAGAAAAAAACCCAAAAGATATTTGTTATCTGTGAATGACCGTCTTTCAAGAATATTTCTTGTAATAAGTAAAGAGAGATAGGGTAACGAGATGGATCAATTTCATAATGTCATGATGGAAATTTCTTACCTACAAAATCCAAAGAGATCTGGCACTAAGAAGATGTATGTAACAGTAAGTATTTTATTATGATTGTTTGGAGGGTGTGGGATTTCGATTCTGTTAATGGTCCCTTCTTTTAATAAAGGTTTTTTTTTAATTGGCAAACATGTGGAAAACTCCTGATCAGTGAGTAATTTTGTTGGCGTGAAAATATGCATACAAAAGAAACCCCATCATAAGGAAATAATTCAACAGTTTTGTTGTTTCCGAGCAGAATGAAATGTTAACTGTCTGGTTACAGGTACATGCAGTAGTACCCTTTTCATGACACAGTTTATTTGATGCAAATTATCAATATGACCCATTTCATCAAGTTTCACATCATTTGTCATAGGTTAAATCTTGATTTATATGGAGATACACTTACACAGAGTCTATGGAAAAAGTGTTTTAGTTCTTGTTTTTACAAAACCTTGTTTAGGAATAATAATCTATGAATTGTAGATGTATTTTGTATTGTTTGTTTGTGTGTGTGTGTAACTTGTTACTTAAATGTAGCATGTGGTGATGGGAAAGAACAGCCCTTATGCTCAACTCAGACAGACATCCTTAGAAAGGA
This sequence comes from Mopalia muscosa, assembly GCA_031763545.1. Classification (NCBI taxonomy): domain Eukaryota; kingdom Metazoa; phylum Mollusca; class Polyplacophora; order Chitonida; family Mopaliidae; genus Mopalia; species Mopalia muscosa. The sequence goes on along the minus strand of JARFOD010092827.1, from coordinate 5,654 downwards.
GATGGAAAGCTTGTGAAAGGAGTATCAAGTTTCAAAACTTCATGTATGAGGACATACATGTACGGTTGACAAAGGTTAAGTTTACTGTGTGTATATTTTACTTGGCTCACCCTATAGTGAAGAAGAACTGGTACTTTTGGTAGCGGTGTATTTTCAAATGTACTTTCCACAGTTCCACAAGTCCTTCAATGGAGATGAAGTCTTCTTCATGGAACTACTTCATAACAAATGAGAACAGGATAACAACCATATTTTAAACATGGGTGAAGATAAGACTGAAGACATGCAGGCTATAATGTTTCACGGAGGTTTAAGACAGACAAGGTGAAGAGTGTCAACATGAAGACTTTGAAGTATTTACAAAGCCTGGTGGAGAGAACGGTGAAGAAAATTTGATGTGCGCTTGGTACAGCGGAGACTATCAAGAGGATGCCATTATAATTCAACAGTAATTTAATTTCCTTTTTAGTTTTACATTCTATCAAGATTGTTCTATGTGACGAGTTTTCGGAATATTAGGGAAGGGTAGGGTTAAAAACATTTTAAGATTATTAGGAACTGCTGTTGGCATAGACTATACTAATCCTCTTGCGGAAATAAGTGTTTTTGTGCAGCTCTTACTACAGTAAGGGGAGAAATGCTACTCGGCATCGTTCACAGAATGACTTCAAACTTGGTATGTACCTTCCTCCTGTTAAGATGATGGATGGGATTGCATTTCTCCAAATTTCATGAAACAAAATGGTCATCATTGCATCATTTGACAGTATTCATGTCTATGTATTGTGAGCACAACAAGATAGAGAATAAATTCAGAATATAGCCTCCTTCTATTAAGACAACGAATGGGCTCGCATTTCACGAAATTGCCTAAAACAAATGGCCACCATTGCGAATTTTTCAGAAGTAGGCTAGTAGCACCCGTGTTGAGAACATGATAATTTTGAGATCAAATTCACAGATTAACTTGAAACGTAGTAGGAGGAAGCTAAGACTTAAGATAGGATTGCATTTCATCAAATTTTGCAAAACAATATGACCCCCATTGCATCATTTTGCAATATTCAAGCAGGCCTGTGGCTTATTGGTAGTGAGTGTCCTACGGTTAATAATCAGGTTGGATTGCATTTCACCTAATTCCCCAAACAAATGTGCCCATCAATCATATTCAAATTTTGGAAGCACATTTAGTCATACACTGAACTACATTCCTATTTAAAATGGTGTAATACCAATCAAATTTCTGGTTTCCATAACAACAAAATAATACCTAATAATAAAAAATAGTACTTGTATTACAGACACCATGAACATGTTGAAAACCATACTGCTTTAATAACACAGGGTTTTAAAATTTCGGAAATATATTTGTCTGAAACACCTTTCCTATTTATAATGGGGTCATTCCAATTGAATTTCTGGTTTCCATGGAAACATAATGATAACAATTTTGGTGTATAATGTACATGTAGGATGACTCCCCACGCAGACTAAGACACATTACAAATAAATATGATTTCAACCCATGACTATTCCCACTCTTTTAGAGTTATATTTCTGTCACTCCCTTGTGTCATTGTAATTCCTTGATAGAGTACTTCCATCGGGATTGAGTGAGTGACACTCACTTCTTTTTTTTTTCAAATTTCCCACAATTATTAATACATTTCTTGGTATTGAGATTCCCATATTCCCTACTTTTTCCCGCCATGACCCTATTAGAATGACTATGTGGCTTTAAGATGGTCTGAACTGTGGGAAGGCAAAAGATTCTCTAGCGAAAGTCTAATAAAATGATATAATCTACTTGGCGATGTTGAGCTGAGTGCAGTTGTTGGGGTTTGTTTTGATTGTTTTTTGGCTTTGTTGAAATTGATTGCAATGGTGATTGGGAACGTTCACAAGTTTCACATTTTTTTTTTTTTTGCCATGCAGCCAGCAGCAACACTGCTATTGACCCATGGCCCATATAGCAGGTGGTCTCCTACATGAAATAAATAACTTACGGCTTTACTAGCAATATCCTTGCTGCCTGCCAAACAGCTGACCACGACTCTGCTAGCAGCACACAGCCCTTATTTGATATAGCAGGTAGTCTCCCACAGAGCACAACTAGCTTTAGGCTCCCAAACACTCATTTACAAACACTGTATGTCAAACAACTGGCCACGATTGCTATGGGCGCAAATCCCATATAGAAGGCGGTCTTCCACATGGCACGTCTAACTTAAGGCTCCCATACTCTTACATCAGCAGCGATCCAACCATCTGCCTAGAACCATTGGACATGTCTCTCCTATGGGCCTACATAGGGGGTGGTCACCCTACACAAGTGCTTTACTACATAGCTGAATGCTTTAAATTTAATGTAGGCCTATATACTATTTCAGATTTTTTCCATTTATAACAGTATCTTGTAGTGTTATTTCATGTACATATATGTTGATTTCTCATACGATGTAATCATGCTAATTAAACTATTCAAAAGGTTTTTAGTTAAGTGTTGATGGTTGGGAAATGCCGTATAAATTATATAATCCTTGGCAATGTTTGTAAATACTCAGTTTAATTTGGAGAAGAAGTCAACAGTATCGAAAATGCCTGCTGATAATAATTTTGTTGAGGCCCTAAGCATGTGCAAATCGACCCAAAGATATAATGGTCCCATCCAGGTTGTATTGTCCTTTTTAATTTTCATGTATGACGTATTCCATAAATATTGGATCAAAACAAATTGTAATCGATCTTGCCATAGCATCTTCACTAAGAACCTAAAGAACATTATTTTCGTAACATAGGGAACCATTCCACATTTTATGATTTTGTAAGTCTGTTTTTTTTTTTCTTTTTTGAGTGCATCATTGTCGTTTAAGTTTAATACCCACTGAACACAGCATGAAACACTTGTCAATTCATTTATTTGTTGTTAAAATGTTTTATATACCTGTGTTTTTCCTAGTTGAATTAATGTGGCAGGGGTGAGAGAAATACATTTTCAGTTTCTTTTCATGTATTATTATTTTATTGTCATTGATTTTGCGTTAATGGATAGACAATAGACATAATTGTTCACATTTTCTCTATAGTGCTACATATTTTAATTCCTTTGATTTCCAAACACACACAAAAAAAAAGATTTGTCATTTGCTAGATAAGACAGCAGTTGGACAAGGTCTTTTTACCTGTGGTAGGGTCAGGCCTGTGCTGTTGGGGAGAATGGTCAAAAAGGGGTCTCCCCATTGTTATGAAAATTTAATTTAGGAGGACCCATTTATCGGTTGCCCATATTGTTTGCAGTTTTCTTCAAAATTTGCATTTTGCTATTGATTTTGACAAATTTTGTCATCCCATAACCAATGAAGATTGTATTTTAAAGCAATTTTGCTCTTTTTTTTTTACAAAGGCACATTTATGTATTTAAAAAATCAGCAAATAGACAACTGATTCCAAAGTTTTTTCAGAAAAGATTACAGCACAGGCCTGAGGATCCATTTCGACTAGATGATAAAACCCAACATACTGGGATTAGATAATTTTCACATTCATTATATTTTTGTATTAAAACTGAAAATAAGTGTAGTTGTTTCAATTGGAATTCATACTGGGTTTTTTTCTCTTCAGATTAGTGTATATGTTGGCCATTTTTTTGCACAGTTGACTGTAATAATTATTGAACTTAAGCATGTTTTCTAAATTGCACTTGAAGTAGACTGGTGACATAATTATGTCCTTTGATTCATTATATTGTTGTACAGATGGTAGAATATGATACAATTGATCCGTGATTTAATACACTGAATTACATGGGGCAGGGCAGTGTTCGCACAGGTTCTTAAAACTTAGTTTAGGTTAGTACCATTTTGCCACAGTCGGGTATTGTTTGAAATGCTGCTCTATTAGTGCAAGATTTTAACTTATCACAATGTTCAAATTAGTGGTAAAATTCTGGTTCGAGAATGTGTACTTTCTGTAAAACTTATTGTCTTATTTGTCTAGCATAGTGATTTTTGAATTTAGACTAGACTGGTGCTTTAAAGTTTTGAATAGCTCTTAAATTAATTTTCAGCTAATCTGTGCGAACCCTGGGGCAAGGTAAATTTATTCAAATATTTAAAAAAAAACAGTTCCAATGTTAGTACAATTTGGGGGGTATTTTTTTTCCGAAAAGGGGTTGTATTTTAAAGTAAATGTCATACTCCAAATCATAAACAAACATGTTTGTCTTCCATAATTTATTTATCATAAAAAACTGTTTTTTAACATATTTACTAAACGTATAAAACATTTTACCATATTTTTTTTTATATTTCTTCTATTTATCACGGAATCAAATAGATGTAACCTTGGTATCATTCAACTTGCTAGTCTTGAGTAAAATTGGACATGGTGACATTTACCAGATAAATGCTTAATATTTTCTATTGTATGAATTTCTGTTTATAATATACTGAACACTTTATCACTATTCTTGTTTTGATTCTTTGCTTAGTCTAGAAACATTTGTCATTTGTACAAAACGTATTGTGAACTTTTAGATTGACTGAACTTGTGGCACATTTCTCTTCATGTATGCTTCTTGCATGGAAGTAAAGCATAAGAAATAACAGCTCCGAGACAAGTGCAATATCGCACTTTAAAAGGTGAGCCACCCTTGCAAAAAAATCCTAGAGGATCTTATAGGATTCCATAGCAAAATCCTATAGGTTGTCCAAAATTGTATGGAACCCTACAAGCTTTTTCTGCAAGATTTTCTGCCAGATGTTTTTTCACTTATCTGACAGGCAATAATCAGACAAGACAATCACAGGATGTAATACATAATATTAAAAAAAAACACACCGCCCCTTAGCTCTGAGAAAACCAGGGCTTCCTCATACCGCTCGGCATTGAAAAGCTGTTTATTTCTAATGCTTTACCTTCTGGTTGAGATACAAAATGCATCTATTTGTTTGATTGAGTTTTACGTTGAGATTCAACGCCACAAGCTACATTGTGACAACGTTACAATAACATTGTTTAAAATGTTACCAATGTACAACCATGTCACATCTTTAATTATCAAACGCTGTCAAAACGGCCAACGTTTTTTACTGTGTTAAAACAACGTCCTAGTTAACTTTGTGCATAAACTCAACAATCTACAACCGCCTCAAATGGGGTGTATTTTATGTTGTCAAAACGTTGAATTCCAACATTGCAAGCATCGTTGTCACAACGTTGCAATAACACTACAAAATGATAACACTGCTACTGTACAACCATGTTGCAACATTATTTATCTTACGTTGCCAAAACGTTAAAGGCCAATGTTGTATAGTAAATTGTGGCAACTTCATATATTAAATTGTGGCAACATCATAGTCCGTTGACCAGGTAAGAGACATCTGGCTTAGGACAATCTCTGGTTACTTGTGAAAAGAATGGTCGATATTTGGGTGTGAGAGGTAGTCTGAAAATGAGGCAGCAGTATCTTGGATTTGATTTTTTAGTTTTTGTGCGCTTTTGTACAAACGTATAAGTTGAATTCATTAGCTATGTCTGCTGGTCGTTAACTGTAAGATCAAGGATCTAGCCTGAACTTAGCACAATGTATAGGGCTAATTCCTCCGTCTTAGCCCTACGTCCCGCCTATCTAAACCCATGGTGAAAGTTGA
>JARFOD010092816.1:0-17561 GCA_031763545.1 Mopalia muscosa | reverse complement strand
GTTCTCAGACGAGTCACGTTTTCTGCTCAGGCGACGTGACGGCAGACAGCGTGTTTACAGGAGACGCAATGAAAGATATGCACAAAACTGTATACGGGAAGTTGACAGATTCGGCTCGTGTGGGGTGCCATCTCCTACAACAGAAAATCGGAACTCGTGCTGGTGTGGGGCAATTTGACAGCCAATTTGACAGCCAATCGCTACATTGATGACATTCTCCATCCACACGTCCTTCCGCTTGTCTACCGCCAGAGTGAGCTATTCCAATACGATAATGCTCGACCCCACATTGCACGTGCTCCAGTGCGACTACCTCGCCAACAACAACTTCAGTGTCCTCCCAGGGCCCTCCAAATCTCCGGATTTGAACCATATCAAGCATCTGTGGGACTAAATCGATAGACGAGTGCGTCAGCGACAAGATCAAGCAGTGACCCTTGAACAGCTGTTCCACATGTTGCAGGAAGAATGGGGAAGGATTCCACAGAGGAACATCCAACGAATGATTCGTTCCATGCCCAGGCGATGTCACGCAGTTCTGACAGCAAGGGGTGGTTACACAAGGTATTGACTTTGACTCCAACTGGTGAACAGTTGTGTAGGCAGATGGGACTGTAAATTTCGAGACGGGTGTTCCATACACCAATGTGACACTGTGATTTCAATTCATTTGAATAACATATATGTCAACTCTGAAAATCCTCTTTTGCGTTTCTTTTTTTGAAGAGTGTAATATACACATAGACAATAGAAAATCTTAATTTCCGTATGTTGTGTTAGATTTCTCGTGTACATATATTTCTATATCTATTCGTTATAACCGGACGTTTAATGGTAAAATATTTCATTTGACAACTGTATTTTGCAGACTAAAAATAGTATTTAAAGTCAATCGTTCATTGAAGCCTAGCGATATGCATTGAGGGTTAATTCACAGCTCGGCGACCCGTAAACTGTGCATTACCATAATTACCTTGCCAACAAAACAAATAAATTCCATATAAATTAACTTGATCTCTAATATAACACAACGCAGGTGTGAAGCAATCGTTTGTGTGACTGTTGGGCTATACATGGTTTTGAATAATGTCAAATGATAGGAAATATCTCTTACACCCAATCAAACAAAACCGAATACATTCTAGACAAGATAATTACGATGTTGTCCTTTCATGCAACATCTAGCTTTTATTGCTTTTGTAGAACATTGTTAAACAAAGTCTGGATGCCTGCTATTTATTCAGCAGAAATGTAGACAGATAGGCGTAGACAGGGTTTCAATAGTTGATTCATCAGATAGATGGTTACCCCAACTTTGACCAAAACCGTTTACCTCTGCCCCGAATACTTCAGTAGCATACAAAACGCGAAGCGAGAAATTGGAGAAATCCGCTAAGGAAAGATATACATTCCTTTCAAATTCACTCTGATTTTCTTTTCGTGGAGGACTATAATTTGTAAACATTCATCCAGCTGATCCATTCAACACAGGGTGTATTTGCAGAGAATGACGTCATGATCAAACATCGTCCAAGGGAGATAATTAATTGTCTCCATCCAAATTCAAAACATGGAGGTTTCCGATGTAACTAGCAGCACTACGTGAAATTTTGGGGGCGATTTGTACATTGTCTTGACGCTTTAAAACCTATGATGGTGTGTTCTTTCTAGTTTCGTCCCTCATCGAATTTCATTTCCACTCTCTTTTAAGATCGAATCTATAAAGGTAGCGAATCAAACGTCAAAGTATATATACTAAAGCGATAAATCTTCTGAAATGTTCAAAGAAGTTTATATATACATTTCATGTCATATTTTTTATTTTACTTAATTATCTTGTAGGACGAGTTCAACTTACCTATGTTTTAAAGTGAAGGATAATCCGACTCTAATTCATTGGCTGATAGATTGCGTCATACTGATTACTTGGCTGGCGACCATAACGGAACCTTAAACTAGGAGGCCCCGTAACAACAAAACACTGCCAGTACTTTTTTTAACTTGAGAGTTGACACGGACGGAGATGGGTCGCAACATTGTTAGACTACGCATGTTCATGCTTTTCTCAATGCTTTTCTGACTAATAATTGGGATGGAATCTTTAAGAATCGTGCGCCAGTTGTCAAATAATTGCCCTAAAACAAAACGTAATTGTCCTATTCATGTTGGCTGTTCTTTTGTTTCAGCCGTGTCTGTCGGAGTGAGTTGTTTCACACTTGTGGCCATTTCTCTAGAGAGGTACTTTGCTATTTGCCAGCCGTTGAAATCGAGAAGTTGGCAAACCTTGTCACACTCCTACAAGACAATCGCCGTATGCTGGATGCTGTCGGTGACATTCATGGTGCCTATAGCCATGTACAATAAACTCCTCCCTCTCGGTAATGATAGATATGCCTGCCGAGAAGTATGGACAAATCATCACTGGAAGAAGGCCTATACAATCATACTAGATCTGGTGTTACTGTTGTTCCCAGTGATAATAATGTCCTTGTCTTACGGGATGATTGTCCGAACTCTCTGGTTAGGAATAAAACTGGAAATGCGAAGTGAGAAAGGTGAGCTTTTTTTGTTATTATTTCTATTATTGATTATTTGCGTTCTACGCCTTGTTCAAAGGTATTTCACGCATTCGACCGTAGCGTATGCCAACACAAATACCCACTAACACAACTATAAAGATATGGTTGTGTCTATTAGAAAGGTATTGTTTCTCCAGTGATAAGTAAGGACATCATTTACGATCGACCAATGAAATACAGTAAGGTGCGTCGATGGACAATTTATGCTTTGTCACCAAGTACAAATGCATAAAGTAAAACGAAAATCGCGAGATATCCCATATATGTGTACGGCTCCAGTTTTGTGTGTAACATTCAACACCCATATATGTGAACGGCTTCACTCAGCTCCAACTTTTTGTGTAACATTCAACTACCATATATGTGCAGCATCTTATTCACCTCCTGTTTCTTGTTTAATATTCAACCTCTCGTGTATGTGTAGCGCCCCTTGTGTAACATTCAACATCCAACACAATTCAGCTCCGGTTTTATGTAACAATCAGCTCTTATATATGTGTACAGCTTCATTCAGTTCCAGCTTTTTGTGTAACATTCAACTTTTTGTATATGTGTACAACTTCATTCGGCTCCAGCTTGTTGTGTAACATTATACTCCCATATATGTGTAACGCCCCATTCACCTCGAGTTTCTTGGGTAACATTCAACTCCCAGATATGTGAAAAGCTTCATTCAGCTCCAGTTTTTTGTAACATTTAACTCCCATATATGTGTAACGCCCAATTGAGCTCCAGTTTCGTGTGTACATTCAACTCCCAGATATGTGTACAGCTTCATTCAGCTCCAGTTTCTTGTGTTACATTGAACTCCCATATAGGTGCATAGCACAATTCAGCTCCAGTTTTTGTGTAATATTCAACTCCCATATTGGCCTATGTTAAAAGTATTCAAATGCAGTTGTTTGTGTAACATTCGACTCTTTTTTTTTTTTTCTTAAATATAATTGTTTTATACCATGTGTAATCTATGAAATGTTTTCCGAAAATGTTACACCAGGCAGTTGAAAAGAGTGTTATTAATATGTTTGTCTAATTACAGACGAAGGTGAAGAGGCGGAAACTATGATGACATCGGACACCCCCAAGGGTTCCACCCGTGGACGAATGGACTATGGTAGAGTAATGAGACAGGCAAACAGTGAAAAAAGTAGAGCAGCTAAAAAAAGAGTTATTAAAATGTTGTTTGCTGTTGTTCTGGAATTCTTTATTTGTTGGACTCCTTTGTACGTCACTACTACGTGGATGATATTTGATTATGACAGCGTGACGCAGCATATCACCCCGATGTCTATGTCTTTTATTTACCTTCTGTCCTACGTGTCTTCGTGTTGTAACCCGATAACCTACTGTTTCATGAATAAGAAATTTCGCCAGGGCTTCATATCGGCGTTCAAGTGTTGTGTTTTTATGAATGGTGGGCATTCCTCCAGAGGATTCATACACTCCTCCTCCAGCCATATATTATCCACCAGAACAGGTAAACATTCAAAACTACCAGTTAAAATAGAGCGTGAGTACCCGGAGACATACATTCGTGCCAAAAATGGTGGACAATCTAATTCTGCCCGCCTTGTCCGTGCAACCTGTAACAATAACACAGATAAAGTGTTTCCACGAGGAAGGTCTTCTTCGACACGTCTGTGAGTCACGTTTCATGAAGACAACAAACATGACATTTTGGTTGTATCAAAAACGTTCTTGGGAAAGACAACATTTAACCCATTTTTAATACCCGTGACCATCCAGAGCATTTCATCTGGGACAATAAACATGTGTACGCTTTTTAAGAATACCATGCAGGAAAATAAGTTGTCGTATTATAATTTTTATCAGTTTTGGCATGAATGTATCTCCATTTACAAATAAAAACTCTTGTGCTTACTATGATTGAATCTGTTGTTCATTTTGTAAACTACTGACTTATTATGATAAAAGGTTTTATTTTTATTTGTCACTCGAAATTTAAAAAAAAAACCATTAGTGAATATCTTCCTCGACAATCGAAACCTTTTTTTTCACGCTATCTCCTTTTGTTTACAAGTTTTTATCATACGTTGGAAGCGGAAACTTTAAATGTAAAGGTTAGTTTTAGGAAGCGCCATGTCGGCTTAAATTTAATCCTCTGTATTTTGGTAGTGATATCGACCTGTCAAAATCCACAGAACCTTTGCATTTAGTCTTAGCATTTCAATCTTCGTTTTGAGTTCGCCGAACACCTAGGCTAAATCAGCGAGGCATTATTGTGGTGATACCGCCATCAACTTGAACTTCTTTTTTTAAGCTTATACCAGTGCTCTTAGGTAAACATTTCCAAATCGATTTCATCACGCGAGGAAATCCAACCATCTGTCTAAAGCCGCTTGAATCCGTTTGGACTTAAATCGACTTAAAAAGAAGCTTGATCGATTAATTGGCAATGATTCTTCTGAAGGATTGCGTTGGGTTATTTAATTGCCCAAAATTGCCGCAAGCCTACAAGCTCGGCTTTTTTTCCTGATTCACGACATGATACGGGAATCTAAAACCGCCCATGACGCGCCAGAAATAAAATCATTGCATAGCCGCTGTAACTGGAATGTGTGCCAGCATACCCTTTGTAGTGTAAACGCGACACAGTGAAAACCCTGTCCCTTTTTAGACACTTCTTGCTACAATGGAACTTGATTACACGAGTGAATCCATACATAGCTTGTGTCGGCTATGGTGGTTTCCTTCATTACGTGACGGCATCGTCGTTTGAGTGGAATGTTCACAAGTACAGCATAAAACCCCAACTGGAGGTATATATCATAGACTTTATGCTATAAGTACATCCACTTTAAAGCTGATTTCATGCAAATACACGTTTATTATTCATTGCCAGGGCATGGTTTGTTGGTACATAACGAACTTTACCTGGATAGGTTAATATCACTGAATTGCTTTTAGTTGAAACTCTTTACTGCGTAAAGTCTAAAAGCAAAAACGATATGTTATTTGGGAGATTTACTCGAGCTGAAGAGAAAGATAAACATTTATTTTCGGATTCACGTTTTTAAGGATTGGCCCCTGTTCAATATAAACTTTTAGTAAGCTCATTGTATGATTGTTAGTCTGCTGCTTTATCCTAGGCTCCATACATGAAACAACACTGATAATAAGTCCTGCCACATTTTGGCAAACCGTCCCATAGGGTTAGAGTTTAAACAAACGTCAACAGTTGTCCTGATTTCTTACATTACTGACTAACCAGTTTGATATGTTTCTTTCATTTTATTCAGTGACCACATCAATACGAAGTGTGGATACACCCCGTGAACTCAGCCACCGAGCCGGTTGGGGCTTATCTAGAGACAAACAGTGAAGCAACTTGACAGTTGATCAAAAGCGATGAATCCACCTAATTTCGCTTGTGTGTTTTTCAGTAATTACTGCCAATTAAAGATACGTATTTGGAAAGAACTTAGAAATAACAGTTCTTTGTGAGAATCAGAGAGCGAAGTCGACTGTTTAAAACAGAAGTAGCCAGTGTGAATGTAAACCACGACTCTGATGTCTCATTGAAAGGGTTGTTATAACGGTCTTAACCCAATATAGGATCAAAGAAGTCAGATTGAAACATGGAGAAGTTAAAGCTGGCAACTCTCCAGATGAAGCTCCTCAATCTAGCTGATCAACAGTGTTAAGACTTTCACCATAAAACACCCAAAAACATACTTAGAAAGATACGGGTTATTCCTTCAGTCGATAAAGTTAAGCTCATCTAAAGTAATCATTGGTGACAATTAAGCAGGAAGTCGTACAGGTTACCTTTGATATTGGCTAAACGGTCTGGCAGTGATGAATTGTGTTTAAAGATGTGATAAATTTGATTATTGGATTAGACACGGTTGTGGAATTCATGACGGATAATATAGAATCAATGGATGTCAGATTATAATCAACGGTTTATTACAGCTCAATCGGTTTTCCTGTCATGTGCTAAAGAATGGCGATGTAATTCAGCAGGATAGGGCACAGAAATCAAGATGGAACGAGCCATTATAGTCTCGACTGAATGAATTGGGTTTCCAATATCACCAACTAACAGCCAACTGGCCTACAAAGAGAACAATTTACGTGATTAGTTGGATAGAAATTACAGGGGTGACCGTATCCAGACACGGTATGAAATGATAGATTTAGCCAGTATTACATTGCTTCTTTTTTTCTTGTTCTTTACTTACGAAGTGCAGGCCCAGCAACGTAGCAACTATTTTGGATGCGACACTGTGTCGTCATCAGTCGACTGCGTTACGACCTAAATAATTACAAAGCCCATTCAATTTTTTTTATTTTAGCTCCCTGACTTTTATTATGTTGTCTGTGATTCGTTCTTCACGTTTCTCTTCGTCTTAATGATTTAACCACTTTATTTATTTATCCGATGTAAGACCAACAGAAGTAAATCGTAATTACAGTTATCATTACTGTTAGAGGAATATTTAATGCAACCCAGAAAATCTACGACCTTTCGCTGGTCAATATATTGTCTGCGGCTAGAATCGAACCGACGACACCAGATGTGAGGGGATGTATGGACCAGAAGCATGAACTATAGAACATATGCTCAAGACCACACCGCCAGCGAGGCTTTATTATACTTAAATTCTACTTTAAAGAAAGGAATATTGGTTTTGAAATGTATGAAACTATGTATGGAACTATCAAAACGAAAATCAGAACAGAAGTTTATGGCCTATTTGACCGAGCTTCTGTCCATTTTGCTATACACATAATAGAATCTCTGTGGAACCGAAACTGACAGGGTATATCTGTGTACATCACTGACTGTGGAACAGAACCACTAGGCTACTGAACTTATGTTTTTATATTCTGTTCTACTAGCTTATGAGGAATCCACATCCATATGTACTCTTTGTTATCGTAATGGTGTTGTTTTACTTTATTTGATTGTCTCTTAATTACGGGGATAATACAGTTGAAAATATTGAAACGCACAAATTTTGTCTTTAGAGTATATAGAACTGTCCTGCGTACAGTTTCAAAGAAGAAACATAAAGCCAAAATTTGAACTCTGTTTTGATTTGGAGAAGCAACTAATATTGTGTGGATTTATCTTAACCATTTACGCTCTTAATTTATGGATACTACATTTCTATCTCATTCCGGCTATGGTTTTCAAGTGTGTAACTTGTATCAACGTTTCTATCTCATTCAAAATATCGTTTTCAAGTATAATACTAGCATACTTGAAAACGATCTTTGGAATCATAGTATCCAATAAATTCAGATGTCTTCATCCAAATCTTTTAATGTTTTATGTAATCCCGACTTCTCAACGCCGCTTAAAGAATTATTTACGTTAAGTACCGTGTTAACACATTTTAAACCAAATTAGCAAAACACGTCTTATATCACTGTCCATCATATAATCGGACAAGGTAACAATAGACTTGTATATGTGTTTACTGTATTAAGGCATCGCTTACATTCATACAATCTGCATTCCAATCTCGTATAATTGTAATGTTGGTTTAAGTTATTACCAGTTAATCAAAGTACAATCACAACCAGTATGTATTCAGATGAGCACGACACAACATCAATCAGTATCTTGTAAAGTCTCTATTTACTTTGTGATGATTTTTAGTCTACCTTAGGTGAGGGAGCACGTCCTATATTGTCCACAAAAAGTATCTGAATAAGGATGTAAAATCATCAGTTCACCCTTAAAAAGTTAACATTTCATGTTTTGTAAGAAATCTAATAATTGTTTGAATTCTCCTATGACTTTGTCCATTATACGCTTTGTTTGTTTGCTTGTTTGTTTGTTTGTTTGATTGGGGTCTAACGTCGTACTCAAGGATATTTCGTTTGATTTCACACATATACCTGATGGAAGACAAACGGACTCTATCCTGTTAACGGTACATCGAAGTAGGCTTAGAATGTGCAGTCGCTAACCACTAGGCATCGCTGTAGGCCCATTATCCAATTTAGGATATTATAATTTAATGTATATATACTCTTCAGAATATACATGAAGTACACCGACATGTGCCGTTGTCGAAAGCAGGAAATAGTCATTGTACTTAATTGTATACTAACTTCCAGGTTGATGTCGTTGCAGTGGGGGGTGGGGGTGAATTTAAGACAGGACATCACAATTAAATAAGGAGTTTTATTTTTTATATGATTATGTATGAAACTATCGATTGTTTACAGGTAACTTTTCTTCACAACTTTTCTTCCTAAAAATAGTATAAATTAAAGTATATTTATGTTCTCAGCTATAAAGGAACATTAATTTTCAAACAGATTTCTTGAATATAATTAATTCACTGTATCGTGGTGTTGCTGATTACTCTATGGGAGTACACGGCCGTCACATCGGGGGGAAACCCTAAATACGACGTTAAACGCTTTTCAAATTATAAATTTGGCGTTCAATAACCATTTGTACACTTAGTAGACATCCCTGCTAACTTTGCCCTATACTATATCAAAAATAGTGTGGTCCACACTTAGGAAGTGTCAAATGTTATTTATAAAATAAGGTATACATCCTTACGGAATCAACCAAATGCTGTTTCTTGAAGGCCGATATCTTGTCAACCACATTTAATGCGTCACTCGGTATTGGCCAATACTCTGGCCCATGGAAGATAGAAAACATTATTCCTATCCATATATCAGTTAAGGTGCATCATATAAATTATTACTGAAAAAATCCATTGTTAAGGTATATGATCAAATTGTTCAGAACAGTTGTGTTTTAACACATATACCTTTATGTGATTACCTCCAATCGGCATGGATTCTTGACGTTGTTAATGCCCTTAAACTGTGTTTCTTCTCTTTAGATATTTGTAAACTCTTTGTTAGGATACGGCACAGAGGTCTCTTGTCCAAATCACAATCATTTGGGAACAAAGGTTACCCCCCATACGTTATTCTCCGATTACCTCTCTCAAACAAATGTATTAACATCAATGGCAAACAGGGCCTTCCCTTGAATTCGCATGCAGGAGTTCCTCAGGGTTCAGAACTCGACCCACTTTTGTTTGACTCTTTATTAGTTACCTTCCCACAAGAGTTATTATAAACATTCGTATGTTCGCGGATTTACTCCACCCACAGAATAAGCGGTCTTCAACTTCATCTCCCATAATAAGCCCTCAAAAAACATTGCCTCCTTGTGTCCAAATGCAGAGAATCATCAAAAATAAACATCGACTATAAATCCAATACTGCTAACACGATTGGTTCACACAATCAATACATGGAAAACGCTATTTCAAACGTTACCAAAAGATCATGTTGTTTTTAATAATATTAACTAGGCAAAAAAGGCTAAGAGATGATATACAAATCGCTTAAAGGACCGATCCTTGAATACATCGATGTGGTCTGGGGTGTTGTTACGGAAACATAGGTACATAAAATAAAGCAACTCTACAAAGACTATCTCATGACCATTACCGGTCTCACAAGGAGTGCACCTAGACGTACTATGCTCCGATTGAAACTATTTGCGACTACAATAGTCCAATTTTTCAGCACATTTAATTCGCCATGGATTCGCCCGACTAAACGCTGATCGAAATCCATTCCCATTCGATTCAATCTAAATATTACTACTGTTTTTGCAGGACATACTTTTCACGGCATCTGTTTTAGATTACAATAATTAACATGTACCTGCTGGTATTAATCCAATAATTTTTAAAACTACTTTAAAATGTGCTGCCCCAAAAGCGTCTGGACTCAATTCAGAGATATCGGCATTCATGTAGTATGCTTTTATACGGTTTAAAGTTTAACCATGTAATGCAAATGATTCAATTGCAGCCATTATTTGTTTCTTTATCAAAGACGCAAAACGTTTTACTTGAAATGCGTTTTTTGATGCTGTATAAATGTCTTACCTTTTGAATCGTCCAACATCACTATTCTTTTAACAATTTTCCCCTTAATTGTCTTTTTCATAGCTCCCCATACAACTCTTAATAACCGACTGATGTGTTGTTCTGTGCCACTCCATAGTTGTACCACTAAATGGTACCAATACATTCAGTACGGAATAACTTGTGTGAATGACTATTAGCTATGCTCACTGCTCTCCCAGAAAATTAAACTAAAAACAAAATTAACAACATAGCTTTAGATTTAATGGTTAAAGCCACACAAAATAGGTGCACCAATCTTGAAGAGGGTAGAACTATTTTGAGTTTCATCTGTCGATAGGTGGAAGTTACTTCCACTTCAAACACTGATAGGGATGTTGTTTACTTATTTCTGCAACCTTGCTGCTGAAAGATGTACTATATCGAATAGTTTAACAAGAAAAATGTATGTGTGATAATTTCCCAATAGATTAAACTATAGACCATTATTTACTGCCTTTGTCTCACTGTGACGCATGGTGTTCGGGTTTCCCACTTTATGTTATAAATGTTACTTAAGCCTGATAAAAACAGACTTATATAATAAGACCAATCATTCGATTGGTTATTTTTATCATAGATACTTAAATGTTTTACATATGTAAAAAAAAAAAAAAAGCATATGTGAGCTGTATTCGCTCAGTTAAAAAAAACGTATGGCAATGAAACAGCTGTCCAAACAAATAATATCTTTGGTGGTTTGTTAAATTGATTGTTTGCTTGATTGGGTATTATGCCGTAGCGGAGGTAGTCTTTTAACTAACAGTGACCTGGCAAAGGGCACTACCCACTACATCACGTACCACACAATGATAATAGAATGGCTGCATTGAGAAGAAATGTGCAAATTCATATAGTCAGACCGAAGAGCCAACGGGTTTCTTGGCACATTTTTGCCCCAAACAGTACGTCATACGAAGCTCCCGCCCGACGTATTGAGTTAATATCAGATATATGTTAAATGACCACTGACATCATTTGGAACCATTGTCACTAAGCCAATATTCGTGTATATATATATAGACATGGAATGCTTTGAACGGACATCTCGATGACATACTTTTGAATAGATTGGGGACATAACTCCGAAACGGTGGTATCACACTTCCACTTTAAGGACAAAACCCATTCGCTGTGATATATTGTCTGATCCCCCTAACCAATCCCATTTGTTGTTGTGAGGAGAGTGGGTCAAATAGGAACAAATCTGCCCGTGAGAGCCTACACAATACCAATACATGTCAGGCCAAAGTACTGCCACTGAGCTGGCGTGCTAAGTCTAATTTGATATTGGTGCGATAGTAATGCTTTAAAGTTAGCGAGAACCCAACCCAAATCAGGACATTATTTTAATAGTAAAGCAAATACCCCAAGCTTTAGCCGGGTAATGACTTGCTAACATTTATACTCGACACCAGAGAGTTCGTTTCTTGTCATCCGAATTAAGATAAATCTGTATCAGGCTATCTAATTCACGTGTGGTCTAACCAAAACTAGGCGTTTTATTCTTGTACCGTCTAATCAACAAATAACGTTGAAGTCAATTTGGTTGAGTTCACGGCTCCGCTACTGATGAGTATTTTATTAATTGAAGTCCACTTGACTGTAATTGTCACCTGGAAATGAAATATTACTCATACCCATGTGTGGATGGATCTGACCTCATATACGTCTAGCTTAATGTCCACTTCTTGTGTTAAATATACCATTGCTTGGATAAGACGATCCAGAATACGAATTGCTGTGTTAGAAGAATTAGAGAGATCCGTTTTGACAAACGTAGGCGATGTGGAGTTCCAACTGCCTCTTAAGAAGAAAACAGTTTCACTCTGCTTTGTCCTATGCGATATTGTGAAACGATTATTAAAAATGATAATCACACATATAATAGTTCTACGGCAAAGAGCCCGTCAGGTGATTGTGTCGGTACTTGTATTCCATTGGTGTATATCATGACTTTGTGATGTTCAATTTAACAGTGCAATCTATAATTTTAACTCAAACTGAACGTATAAAACTATTTTTATGTCAGCTTCACACCCTGAATGATTTAATACAATAGCTCAAATATGTCATGATCCCCAATAGTTTTGTTCATCTGTGATAACCTTTTCTTGGTGTGACAAGGTTGTGGGTCAAAACAGTTTGTGCACTCTAATGAAACCCCTCTGCCAAGCATCAATCCGCGGCCAATACATATCGGTCACCATACAAGACCTCCATCAAACAAATAAATGGTAAGCTAAAATCCAGGTAGTGTACATTAAGTGCACCTCCATCTAAGCAGAATGACATGAAAATTGATGAGTCAATACCTTTAAGTTATAGAACGCCTGGCACATTAACAACGTGTAATTGAAACTGCGGACAGTAACATGTGTCAATCATTTCTGATCAGGTTTAGTCAATGTTTCCGAATTTTTCGTATATACCTTTCTCTGCAGTTATCGTGGGTAAGATTGAGGTCGAAATCTAGTAACCAGCAATACCGATTTATAAAGGTCTGACGAAGGACGACAAATCGCCCTGATGGATTGATATTGGAAGTGAGTGATGACCAAAGGATCAAAAGGTTATTTCATAAGAAAGCTTTCCAACGAACGAGCCAGTTTCATTTTTCATCAAGTCTCAAAATTCAACGAATATTGTCCTCTTCATATTCCAGGCACCAACTCTGAGAAATAGACAATTTTTCACGAACTTACAATAAATTCGAATTAGAGCAAAAGAGAAAATTATAGGTAGAAAGTAGTTCCTTATGCTAATGACTTGACTTCGTGTTTGACATAACGGCTTCTTTATTAAAACAAACTAGGATGTGTGTCCTTAAAACAAATTGTATGCGGGGAAAAACTGTCTGTGTGCTTGGTCGGTTTCATCAATTGACAAATATCTCCAAATTCTATTATTTGGCACAACAACTTCCAAATTGCAAAAATCTCCATTTTGTTAATTTGAATGTATACATGGCACAGCCGATGGATAAAAACTATTTGTAAAGTTTAAGTTTCGATTTAGTTTGGCGTAGAATTTGTTGGACACTATGCGTTAACTATATTTGATTTGTCATGATAATTCTTTGTTTAAAAGAAAAAGAAAAGATTTGGTAGTTTATGTCATTTATTCGATGAATACAAGGCGATGTTCAACTTATACTTCTATGCTGCTTTAGTGATACTAGCTCAGGACAAATATATGTTGTTTCAAAATAGTTTTTAACGTTTTTCAAGAGTGCGATGGGTGCATACTCATTCGAGTCATCAGTGTGAAAAAAATAAGAAGTTTCTCAACAAAATGACAACGCTGACTGAAACAAACATGAATCATCCGTAGTCCAACTGTGTGAAGGCCCGAGACCTTATGCCTACTGATCTAAATTGTGTAAGTGTAAATATAATAGATTCCCAGATAAGAAAATAAAAAGCGGACATGCCGATCAGAAAGGAATAAAAACATTTGAAAACATATAGTACACAATATTAGGTAGACTTTAAAATAATGTCTGTAGCCCATCTAACGCGCCTTATCTTGTCAATAAAATCATGGCAAACAATGATTTTTTTTTTCTTTAATCACTACCTAAATAGAACCAGTGGCTCATTTCATATTGGCCATTGTTTGTTGCAGTAGATTCCCTTATTGTGAGAACTAGGCGATATGGCAAGCCTTTTTATTACCTCTACCTTTATTCTACATACGTCGAATTACCTTTGCATTTATTTTACTGATTTTAATTTTAAAATTTTTTTAAATTTTAAACAATATTTCACATGTGTAAAAAAAAATATTCTACATATGTATAGAATTCTTTGCAATATATGTAAATTATCTCAACATACGTGAAATTCTTTTTTTTACATTAGTAAAAAAACACAACCCTTACTATTTCACATATGTAAATAAGAATGTCACGTATGTAAAATAAACTTTTATTTTACATTTGTACAAACGAGTTCCACTTATCAAAATACTGATAAACTATTTCTCCCCAAGATAAAGGGACTGTATCCAACCTTCGTTTGCTCTCTTATTTCTTTCGAGAGGAAAGCAAAGATGATAAGGGTACATTCCACTGACAGGCTACTCGAAAGCACAGGGTTCCAAGACGAGACATAAAACCATATATATGTATTCTTTAAATGCGATTTACCGCCATGGGTTCAATCTTATTCAGTATTTTATTGTAATTTATAACAGTTTATTTTCCCGCGGAATTACACGTAATAATGTTCACTACGGAATCGGTCGCGGCTGTAGGCATATAAAGGATATGTTGTTTCCCTGATTTATTGTTGTCAGAAATTATTTTTCACATAGCTAAAATAAGTTCATTATGTTATATAGGTGAAAAAAGAATTTCACGTATGTGGAAACCTTCCAAGCTATCACATCACTATCAGGGTACTTCCCATACTATAACATCGAAGGCACCGCTACCACGTAAGTAGCATAAACTCTAGCCCGGAATAAAACCTAAATTATCAAATAAATGTAGTAATGTACTATAATGATTACCTACCTTGTAAGGTTTGCTCCCCTTTCAATACTCACATTCTTAGCGAGCGTAGTTTTGTAGACATAAATAATGCCACAATAAGTCCACTTTCCAAATTGTTGCAAAAAATGATTTGAAAAGACCGTGGATAGTGTGAAGGTTCTTTAGTGAAGTGATATGGCAAGTGACATTCCAGTATCCATGACTTAGACTGGTTGTTTTAATTTAGAAAAAAGATAATCGTTTGTTATAGAGTAGCATGAGAAAAGTAGGATGCTCATAAAGCAACTTATAAACCCAAGGTGTCGTGAGGTGAAACTCTTTCTCCTCTTGCCTCGCTTGTGTCATATATGTGAGGACAAGCCCCGTCTTAGTTCGAATGATCGACAATACAATGTAGCTCGTAACCATGGTGGCAAGTCCACCCCTGCCTACGATTTGAATAGTGAAATACACTAAACTTGTATTAAAGGAAGTAATCTAGAACTTACATATTAAAATTTTGATAAGCAACAAAAAACAACCAGAATTTGGGCCAATGTCAAAGAAAGGGCGTATCTTTCCCGGCTGTCCACCATTCGGACAGAGGTGATACGTTGTTTGAAAACTGATATTTCTGTGTGATGCTCTACTATATTCTTGCCTTTCCAATCATATCAATGGTTGACTGGCAGTAAACATGCGAGGTCTAATACGGAGTTTTTTTAGCTTAATTATCAGCCTTGCCGTTGGAAGATGATACATATGCATGGGGGTACGGGATTAGGTGACATTGGCGGGGCTTGATTTGGGGATACTAGCACTGCCCAGCCGGTGTGGTCCCATGCAGCTGTGAGAATATGAAAGCCCGGACAGAAAATGTTGGGTTATTTTGCCAATAAACTTAACTGAATTAAATCTCATTCATATTTATCGATCTTAATTTATGCACACAAAATGTACACACGCAATATATGACTAACACAAACATTTTGGATTGTCAATTTCCAAGTGTCTAATCAAAGACACTGGTACGATAGATGTACAGAAATATTTCATTAAGTCATATAGTTTATATCGGTTATATCGCTGATGTTAAGAATAAAGCACAATTGTTGAAGAGACTGTAATGATTGATAAGCATCCAAAGCAAATTAAAATTATATCGACGCTATCGACATTCATTAAATTTAATAGCATCGTGATGGAACCGCCAAGAATAAGGAAGCTCCATGGATGCAAAAACCCGGAGCAACTATCATGCTTCATTTGGGCGAGATGGTAGAAAAGATGAGCAAAAACATGTATTTTTTGGCGGATGTTAATGTCATTTATTTATTTTCTTCCAAATCCCTGGATAGACTCATAATACACTGGCCCACTGGCTAGGCGCAGTATAAGTGAAGTAAAGTTATGCTGTCAGCAATGGAGAGACCTACTTGTTCAACATAGGTTACTGTTTGCAACACTCATTAAGGTTCAACTACATGCAGATACGCTGCCGTCTTATAAGCGAAATAGCCTAAGGGACTCTACCGCTAGTCAGGAGTAAAAAATGCGACTCTTAGTATTTCCAAAGGATGATTATATTAACATCATATATATTTAGAAAGTGGAGGATTTATTTAGCCTAGATATGAAATCTTAAAGGTATTCCCAAATGGTTTTACCAAGAAAACATATAGAAATAGTCCAATATTCACTGAACGATTTACAACTTGTTTCATTAAAAAATTTGTTGTATAAGCTTATGTGTAGAAATTGGGATTCGAACATATGACTTTCATTAAGAGTTAGTTGCGATTGTCTGCTATTCAGTTTATTTAGCCTAGATATTAATTATGAAACCTTAATTGGATACAGTTTAATATGGTAATGCTAGGGCATTACAGAATTACGTCCAAACTAGCTCACTTAGCTTTAATATGTTTGAGGACTTTAGAGTTAAGACAGTAGTTTTTGTTTCATTTTCATGGGTAAAATGATTCACATGCCTGAATTAGATTTTGTCAAACAATATTAACATCGCACAAATAGTTAATGGAAACAATTTTGATAATGGCATTTCTTCTGTATGAAATATGTTCAATTTAACAGGGTAAATTAATTGATACATTTTTCATAAAATCTGTTATAAATTTAGCCTATATGTCATTGTGTAGCAGAACCAGGGGCTTTAATAGCTAAATATCAAAATTATGGTGTCCTAAATGGTAATTTTGCTTTACTTTTCAAATAACAGGGTGTCCAATTGTATCTGCTTTCCTTTCTCCTGTATGTTAAAGTTTTTTAAAATCAGTTGTTCTATTGAGGCAATGGTTCACTTCAGAGTGTCCATTTGGAAGTATGGATGGGTGTCTGCCTAAGCCCTTGGGGCCCCATGAGGGAGCAGGTGGGCCATGGCCCTGCATAATTCTCCCTCGGCTTCCTCGGTCGATCGTTATAAGCGAGAAAAGAGGTTGCTTTCTGTTGCCCAGGTGTTCGCAGAGCTAAAGGGGGACAGGAAGCAGATTTGTTTGTGATGTTCTGTATTTGTGTCTGTCGTCATATAAGTGAAATACCCTTGAGTATGACGTTAAA
>JARFOD010092805.1:0-17566 GCA_031763545.1 Mopalia muscosa | reverse complement strand
AAAAATAACTTTCCAGCATTATGAAAACGCTTCTCATCCTGGTTGTGCTAGTGTCAATTATTGTTGGAGTACATCGCCATCAGATAAGTGAAACACACGTAACTCATAAGTATGGCGTAAAACACTCAATCAATCAATCAATCAATCATGTATCATCAAATGAGATTGTTCCTTCCAAATAACCTCTGAGTTAGCTATCTGAGAGTTTGGGACATTTTGTGAGTTCAGTAACAACACTGCGTACTGATAGTTTCAACCAGCAATCAGAGTCAGAGTTTTTAATCCTTCCTGGTTACATGTATCTTTACCTTCATTTTGCATTGTGAAGTCTATACATGGGTACATGTGAACCATTGGTAACACTCACAAAAGATCTTATCATTGGTCAAATTAAAATTAATTAATTGTTTTAATTTTGCAGACACTTTTACTGTCTGGTTATCAAGTATGATATCTTATCTCGAGTAAGGTAGACTGGATGCTCTGTGGTCTTCTTTACTTGAAACTAGAATGTTCCAGATGATGAACAGTTTTCCCACCTGATTTAATCTGATAGGAACATACCTGCTTTGCATGTTGTTTAGCTGTATTTGAATAGGTTTTTTATGCTCCCATAATTTTACCCTCCTTACATATGTGCAAGCAAACAAGTATCCTAGTATGTTCTATCCACCCACAATAATATTATACTGAAATTTTGTTTGTTTGTTTATAGTTTCAACATTTCTTTGTATAGTGTACGGTTTTTATATAAATGCTGCTTAAATTAAATTCATTAAGCTTAAACATCCTACAAGTTGATTTTTTAAATCCAAGAGGAGAAATGGGGGGGGGGGAGGCCACTGTCAGTTTCATATACTTGATACTGAATGGTTTTGTTCACATCCAAACCCAGCTCATGTTACACCCCATTGCCCAATCAAACACACACACAAACTCTGCTCAAATATTTCTTTCACTTTTGTCAGTTTCTCATGGTGTACATGTATATTTGTTAAGGGTTGTGAAAAATAATCATCTAATGTAATGTCTCCTTCATTGAGGTGTTACAGTTTTTTAAGGGCTACTCAGGATTGCTTTATTCCTAACACTACATTCTCTCCTTTCCTTTTTCCATCATTCTATTGTTTGCTTTCCTTTGTCTCAGCATACCTGTGAATTAATGTGGAGTTATTTTCCAGAGATTTTCAAAACGACATATATCTTTTACTATATGTTAACAATAACTGCTAATTAAATTTATCCTACTTTTGTTCTTGACATCAATAGCATAATTTTTTATTCTGGTCAATTACCAGCTGTTTTGTTTTAGAGCATTTCCCTCATTTTATGAACTTTGTTTCTATTTGTAAAGAAATAGTTTTGTTTTGAATGACACAAAACTTTTCCAAAATGTATAATTTGCAGTTTTAGTATTTTCTAGTGGTGGTTGTATTTAAACTTCACTCATCTACCTCAGACAGAGCCATCAAACAATAGTAGTTTTCTTATAATCAGTTAATGAGACTCAGACATTTTACATACTTCCCTTAAAAGTTTTTGTAGAAGTATTCTTCATTACATTTAATGGTAGCAAAGTTCATGAATAGGAGCTTTTGACTGTAAATACACGTATTCCTTTTTTTATCATGCTTTGTTTCTCTTTTATGATTCTTTTCTTATCCGTTTTGCTCTCTAAATATTGAAAGCAAACATATCAGAAAGTCATTTCTGTGAATTTAATAGGAACGGTTTGCTTTTATCTGACTCTTTCTTTTTTTTTTGTTGTAAGAATTAATAATCTTCTTGTCTATTAAGACTGGTCCTCAGTAGAATAGAGACAATAGCTTATTACTTTTTCTACATGTAAAAACAGTTCACAAACATTGTTTAGTAGTTATACATGTATAAACTTTTGTAGGTAAAATATTTCAACAAAAATATTTTGACCAAATTTACTGTTTCATGAAGTCTATTTATCCATAATTGTTTTTGGTTTGTTTTTTTTTTTTTGCATAAAAATTGCAGTACTTGGTTAAAGACTATTGATACTATATACCTTTAAACTATTAATCATTAACTTTTTAGACACATAACTACACAATGTATTATACAATTTACAATAGTCTGATAAACAGATGAGAGCCTATGGAAAGTCAAATATCACTCACAAGCCGGAGACAGTGATTTTCTATGTGATACTGAATAAGTGAGTGTGAAATACAGTCATGTACCCTTGAATGCAATGTTAAAATCCTGATGAAACAAAGAAACAAATCTTGGGACAGTTCCCAAACCATATGACAAATAAATATTAGAGCTTTGATCTCTCATACTCTTTAGAGCTCATGCTCATATTTGCTCATATTTGTCAAGACATAGCCTTTAAAAGGGTTTTCTTACATATAAATGTACCTGATTGGCCACTCAGTGTAGGCTTGTCATTTTAAATCAAGGTAATCCAAGCTATGTCTGTTGTAGTAGATTGCCTGTCATTGGATAATGTATATATTATCAAAATAACCTTCAAAATGATGTAATACTTAGATCAAGACTTAAAAAAAAGTACTGGTGATAGATATACTTTTTTATTTTTTGTTATGTCTGGTTTTTGTTTTTTTCCCTTGCTGACAATTGACTCCTTCCTCTTTAACTTCTTTATGATGTAATATGTTTTTCACTTGTCTCTTTCAATCAATATACATCCTGGTGTCATAATATATAGGGTTGTACTACATGCTCTTTTAACAATCAAGAAACCATGTTGAGAACAGACGATATATAGACAACTTGGGTAATGGTGAGCAAATAGAGCAGGGTCTTCAAAAACGGGTTTTATAAAAGTATATTTGCTGCACTCTGCTTAAAAAACTGAAAAAGGGAGTATGTTGTATATGTACATGTAGATTCATTGGGCAAATAAATATTCTGAACATAGTTGCTGATATGAAGCCTGTAGATTATGCAAAGTTACACAGTTGTTATTAACTGTTTTAAACTAAATTTCTGAAAGTTCATATTTTTTAAAATTTTATAAATTGTAAAAAAAAAATAAAAAATACATAATACTGAATATAGTTTCTGTTAATCTTTGGCTGGACATCTGGAACAGTGATATTGTCTACCGTACTAAGAATATTCTGTCCCTCATCTTGAAAAATGAATTCCCCACACACAAGAAACACTGCACCTGTTAACATTCATCCCTCTACTGTGGCTCTACATGAACACCAATATATTCTGATCTTGATTAATTAAAGCTAAAAGTGTCTAGGTTAATTGCATTGTTATATCTTTAGGTGATGAGTGTTGAGAGTTTCCTGATGTGACAGCTCTGAATTCCTTTCCTCATACTTGTTTTACCCCAGGCCAGATCAAATTAACGTTTAACTTTTTTGCTAGGTAATATCAAAAGTTTGTCTGGAGATTATAACTGTCCAATATTCAGCGTATCTTAGGGGTAATTCTGCCTAACAAAAGCTGCACAACCAAAATAAATGCATTTTTTTAATTTTTTTTTTAAAAGGATATATATTTAAATGATGATTTCTTCTCACAGTTTGAACTGAATTCAGGACAAGTTATATAATACAGTGATAGCTTCAGATGCTCAAAACATCCCTAAAATCTTTACATGTCTAAAAATGGTATCATCCTGTATGTGTGTTTTATCTTTTATTTGTGGGGACAAGTCAGTGAAGCAGCTGTATGGACTTTTGTATTTGTAACCTCGTCCTTTATTTATATTCAGCACTGTTTTGTAGACAAAAGTGTATGTAATTTTATGTCATGGCTGAATGACTTAAAACAGCAGGGTACATGTTTATCATTGTGGTACTTTACACATGTGTTAAAGGGGTAGGGGTACGCAATAACTGGTTGAAGGTCCTAGAACAGAGTTTATCAACCAATGGTTTATGTATTCCCCAGGGCATAGACTACACACTGACAAATTTTAGATGCTATGTAGAAACACAGTTTATTAATATAATGTTTTAACATTATGCCAAGAGGGACATGGCGGCCATCTTAAGTTTTAGCTTTCTTTCATTGCTAGGTTTGTTAACCCTATATTTTAGAAACGAAACCAGTGGAGACTTGGTGAATTAGCAAAATGGTAAGTCATAATTACCTGTATGCAAAGACAACAACACTATTCTGTTTGTTGATGGAGTGTGGGTATGTAATTTGCATGTAAGTCCTGTGGATTATTTAGACAGGACCAGCAAACTAACTCAACTGAGTCAACTTCCCCGAAAAATAAGACAAGCTTGGTGATGGTCAAGGTTAATTTTTAGGTGTGTTTTAATCTTCAACAGACATTGACCCTGTCACAAAAATGATCAAACTCAGCCATCTAGCCAAAAGTTCGGGCTCATGTTCATCAAGTCTGCACTTTTCACCAGATTTATGCCATTGTTGTTCTTATTAAAGTATTAGCAGAATCGGTTTTAAAGAGAAAACGAAATAAACACTGCACATAGGAAACAGTACTAGCTCTTTATATTATTAGTTACAGTTGCAAATTGTCTCCCATATTTGTGTGAGAATCAATAGGAACCTATATGACTTTGAACATCCTAGAAGATAATTATAAAATTCTAAAGGAATAAAGGATCCCATGAAAAAATCCTATGGGATCTTATACAATCCTGTAGGATTTTTATGTAAAGGAAATTCTGACTGACACTGAAATTAATCACAGGATGCATAATGTGATTATTCAGAAATAATATTGTGACAACTTGTGAATGGAATCAGAAACTAGAATAGGAATTTTTCGACTAATGGAATGACAAGCAGTGTTTTTTTTTGATAGGTCAATATCTCATTTACTGATTAATGTATTTTGCTTGCCAAGCCCTTGTATTTATAAAGAGCTTTTGCACAGAATCATGGCAGTTTTCTGAACCAAAATCTCCAGTTATAGTTGAGAGTTAGAAAAGGTAGCAATGAGAATCTTGACTAAGAATGTTTTAACTAGAAAGAGATAGCAAGAGATTGTAATTTAGCTTAAATGTTGATGGGATGACTATCGAATAATGAAGCAAACTTAAAATTTAATGCTCATATAACATCAGAGATAAGTTCACCATGTGATGGGTTGAAGTCTTTGGACATGACAATACTGGTCACCAAGAATAACTCAAATTTAAGGCTTTATGACTTTTGCTGACCCATCCAACAAAATGCAAACAATTTTGGGAATCGACTCAGCAACTGCCCACATCTTCACTACTATGTTGTTAATTTACAATCACACTTTACTTCTGGGTCATGAAAGTGGTTACAACAATCTCTGACCAGTCCATAGCAGTCAATCTACATGCTCATCAATTAAAGGATTGCTGTCTTTATAAAGATTAGTCTACAATAAAATGTCTTCCCATTTTTATACTAGAATGACAAGAATTAGTATCATTTGTTTCAACAAAGACTTAGGTTAAACTTTACCGTAGAGGTTTGTTCACATTTCAACTGCTAATTACCATGGTCATAAGCTCTTTGGTGGTGCTATTTTAGTTTTAAACCAGTGTGATTGTGGTGTTTGCCACTTAAACATTTTTTTTTCTTTTTTTCCACAGCATTGTCCATTTCATGCAGCTTTTATTTTCTTCTGTTTATACCTATTAGTTTGTTTGACCCATAAGACCTATATATTGCAATTAAGGGTTTTTAGTTTTTTTGTCCTCATTTTCCTTCATTATTTGCCATGCTGAGGGTCATTTAACATGCTATAAATATTTTTGAGGTAAGAAATCAGTTCCTCTTCACTAGTTCATTCATGCCCAAGGCTAGAATAACTGCACTCATTAAATATTAGAAAAACTTGTATATGACTTAACCTTGGTGTTAATGAGGGATTATATTCTGATAGGTGATGGTCATCTAGTTATTTGTCATTGTTTATTGGCCTAATGACCACCCCGTAATATAGCTACAGAACTAGGATTGTCTATGAAATACTATAACAGTGTGGTCTCCACACTGTACAAGACTTAATCTGTCTAACTCAATGCTTATTGTTCATTTTCTTCAAATCTGTGTGTAGTTGCCTGTACACTATGTCATTTAATGTGCTAGAAATACATGTGTTTGTAATTTGTATTTGTATCTTGTTCCCTCTGCATAAGTGACTAAATATTTTGAATCATGATTGCTGTCTGATTTTAGGTATTTCCCAACAAAAAAAAAAGGTCTTAAAATCTAATTTGACAGTACTTGAATGGACAAGTTAAAATTTGACTGTGAGAAAACACAAAAATTAAACTACCTATAACTTCTAGCAGTTGGGACAGAGAAATAGGCTTTACCACAGACTGCACAGAGGGTCTTACATTTTATTTCTGTTGTTACTCTATTATTTCTGTTGACTGTCCCAACATGAGAGTTTCCCAACTTCTAGAAGTTATAGGGTATTTCAATCAGTACTGTTCTGTATCATTGTACCTGTGTACTCTTCTTTCCTCTACATCTAAAATATTATCTTCCCAAACCAGATTATCAGAATGAAAGATTTGTGGGTAATTCTCAATGAAGACTCATAAAGAGAGATTCGCAGCCTTTACCTGGATACAAATTAGTGGTTATTCTGCCATGAGCCTCTGTTGCCCTGGTAAGATCCCTGGGCCTGTATTCAAAACTTGATTAGTATTTCTTAAGGTAATAAACATTCACCCAGATGCAGTCTTTCATTTGATCATGAAAAAAAGTAAAATGTGAAATTATGGTTCTAAATTTCGCTTATAATTGTCCACCACTAGTCCACTACTATAGTCGGGGACGACCTAGAAATGCTACTAGGCGTCCTTCCCTCTGTCTAAGTTCCATCTGTCTGTCTGTCACAAATGTTTGTAAACACACTAGCTTAAAAACAAATTCATTGATTAACCTCAAACTTGGTATGTAGCTACCTCTTGTTCAGACAACGGATGGTATTGCATTTCACCAAATTCTGTTAAACGAAATGGCCGTTATGACATAGTTTTAGTATATTCATGCCTGTACATGTTGTAGAGAATAAATTCATGGATAAACTTCAATCTTAGTATGTATCTTTTTCCTGTTAAGACTGTGGATGGTATTGCATTTCACCAAATTCCGTTAAACTAAATAGCCATTTTACTTAATTTTAGCATTTGAATGTCTTTACATGTTGTGAACACAACAAGTAGAGAATAAAACTTGGTATGTAGCTTTCTCTTGTTAAGACGGTGGATGGGATTACATATAACCAAATTCCGTAAAACAAAATGGCAGTTATTACATAATTTTAGAATATTCATGCCTGTATGTTTTGTGATCACAATAACTAGAGAATAAATTCACGGATTAACTTTAAACTTTAAAGATAACTTCCCGCCTTTAAGACCATGGATCGGACTGAATTTTACCAAATTCCGTAAAACAAGATGGCCGCCATTATATAATATTCACTACTGTATATATGTTATGAACACTTTAACTCTGTATCAAATTCACGAATTAACTTGAAATGTAGTCTCTTCCTATTAAGACAACATATGGGCTGGAATTTAATCAAATTACGTAAACAAAATGTCCGCCATAGCATAATTTTACAATAATCCTAATTACATGTATATGTTGTTAACACATACATGTTCCTCAAATTATCGGATTAACTTGAAATATAGTCTCGTCTTATTAAGACAACGGATTGAATTTAATCAACTTCCGTAATAAAATGACCACCAGTGCATAATTTGACAATATTCACGCCTATGTGTTCTCAACATGATAATTTTTAGATCAGTTTCACAGATTTACTTGAAACCTGGAAGTAAGATTCCTACTACTAAAACTTAGGATAGGATTGCATTTCATCAAATTGGGCAAAGCAATTTGGTACTATTCCATAATATTCAATATTCAAACGTACATTATAATTTTGAGAACAAATCATCGGAGTAACTTAAAACTGTTACGGTAGCTGTCCCCCATTAAAACAAATAATTGGGTTTTATTTCTCAAAATTCCGCAAAACAAAAAAAAAAAAAGGCAGCTTTGGATAATTTTTTATATATAATTCAGACTTGGAAAATAGTTTCCTCCATTTAAGAAACTGATGGGATCGCATATATTTTAATTTCGAAAACCAAAATGGCCATCACTCAAATTCAGATATTCAATTAAAATTTAGCCTTTTCTGTTAATACCATACATGTGGTTGTATCTCACAAAGTTTCACAACAAACATGGCCGATCTTGCATCAAAATTGTTATAAACGACTTTTACTCTTTGGTTCTTTAAAGAAACAATTAGTTCTTAAACAAAAGTAGGAAAAGGTGATATTAGTGGGATTTTGGTGGACCTCATACCTACTCAGCTTGTTTTAAATACCTGTAGTAAACCAGGTAAATGAGTTATCAAGGTAAACTTTAAGAGTCTATTTCGAACGTAACGTAAGTTAGCTTAACTTAATCAGTTTGAGCAGACACACAAATCGCATCGCTTCAGTAAAACTCTCAGAGGGAATTCGACAGACAGACACCCTGATTACAAGGGGCACAGCTAGGCAGACGTAAATGAGCAACTACTAAATAATGAAGTTAATTAGTTCACTAAGGTATAATGTTTGACAGATCTATCAAACGAAAATAAACCTTTTAGAAAAACATTTACCGAAAACTCTTTGGTCGTATGAACACAGTAAAGATGTAATTGATGTTATTTTAATAGCTAATACCAAGAAAATTGTGTAGCTCAAGGCGATGTGTTTCTACCAATAATATAAAAACTGGTTTTAGTCATTTGCACTTCTTTTTATTATCTGTATAACATTTTACCCAAGGAAACGGAGATTGATACTGTCTAAACTATTTGGTTGAGATTAAGATTCATTGAACCCCTCTGCTCAAGATAGCGGCCTTGGGTAAATAAATTATTGTCCGCTCTACACATAGTTTACTCCAGAATTATCCCAAACTTAAACAAGCACTTTCATCAACTGAAATCTTGATGCACGCAGATTAGAACATTACCAATGGTGGACCGGAAAAGTTGTTTGGAAACGGTCACGAAGTACAAAATATAAACACAACATTTATGCTTGATATTTCAGGAAGTAATTCCTGTCGATTTGTATTCCTTATACTGCTAAACTACTTTAACATTTCTATATACTTTGAACAGTAGGTTTGCTTAAAGGCGAATTATGTTATTTTTCAACGATTTGTCCGTTTAAGAGTGCCTGAAAACTTTTGGTCGTAATAATATAGGATGGTCAAATTTTGACCATTAATAATAATTATCACAACAGAAACCTTGGCGTCTTTTTGGGTGGAATTGCATTTTCCGCTGTTTATATGCGACTTACAACATCGACACAGAAGAAAATCGGACAACTTCTGCTTCTTATGGCAAGATTTGGTGTTGACCTTGGCTGCGTGTTATCTGTGTTTTAATTGGACAACTGAAACTGTGACGTTTCGTTAACCCCATTAAGCTTGACCTTATTGAAGAGTAAAAGTAGGGTGATTGCGTTAGGTCCTCATATAGCGACAAACAAAACACGAGGAGCGTTTCTGAGATCTGATTTCAATTAGATTGACTGTATGGACGATTAGGTATATAGATTGCTTCGGAAACAATTGATAGAATATGTGGGTCATCATACCAGGAAAAGTGCCTCAGCAGAAACTGTCCTATTGCGGTTTTATTTCAAGGGAATATGACAGCATGTATTCCAAAGCTTATTTGTACTATCACAACCATGAGATCTGAGTTAATCTTCTTACAGTTAGTAAAGACTACATTGTTGTCTTACAAACAAACTGCCCATAGTGAGAGAGCAATTGGTTAAAGGGTCGTCTATTACAAACCAGAGGTAAACGTCATGTGACTCACTCACATACCCGATGGTCGTCAGGTGGAATTGAACCGCGGAACGTAAATCGAAGTTCTACACTTACTCTTCGCTTATATAATAGTGCCAATATATTGTCTTTCGATTTGGATCATTAGCAAACACTGAATATTTTGAAACGAAACAAATAATAAACAACATGTCTTGTAGAACGGTCAACCAGTCAGGTTTACACCAATTAACAATATTTATTATGGTATATTTACATAAAAATTGGCAGAAAATAAACATCGTTTCCCACTTCATGTGTTTTTACATGATACTTAGCTGCTCATTTACAGGGGTTAAACTGTATACATATAAATGTCTACAATAGACTTTACGCTTTACATCCAAAAAAATGTGTACCGCGACAGCACTTATCGGCTGACATTTACAGTGCCAGAGGCTGTTGCTTTACACGTTGGAAAACTGTAATGTCAAAACAGCCAATGTAGATTTAACAGTTAAAATCATGTGTTCAAACAACATTTATCAGGGTATAATTACACATAAATAACTGGTAAATAAACATTGTTGTTCGCTGTTTTTACGTGATATCTTGATGCCCAAATATATACTGTACATTTACTCACTCCGTGCTGTAAATATACTCCAAAACCGCTGGTCTTAAAGTTTTTAACTGTAAAATTGCATCAACTTTTTTTCACAGTGCGCCCATGTTGGTGGGCAAATCACATTGACCGAGCAATGTGCAACATATAGAGAAATTCAATCCATTCTATAATCGATACAAATTTAACAATTCCCAAACTAAAGTCCAATAATGACCCTAAATAAGGTCATGTTCAAAACACGACGACAACCTTTTTTTTAAAAAAAGAAAGAGATGAAAACGACGAGCTAGTCAAAATATACCAAGGAAACCAAAAAAATTGGTATCGCAAAGACAAGGACGTGACGTTGGGCGTTCGAAGCAGAGCAAACAACTGGAAACTGGGTCATGGCAAATATTCTGATTGGCGAACCACTTCCGTCGTAAATCTTTAAAGGTATGGCGAAAATTGTTGAACCGGCTGTTGGAACACTTTCCAAATTTGCCACGTTTTCCAAAGCTATTATGTTATAGCTTGAAACAAGAAGATGGGTTTGAAAGTATATGGACCGTGCATAATCCACTGAAGGTGTATCGACTCCAATAGCGTTAATGTGGTTCCTGTTATCAACCAGCCACTTAGTAGCTTTAGGATTGAAACCGGGGAAATGATAATTGCTGGTATCGCTGATGTTGTTTGATCCATAAATTGCAGACGCGTTTGGCCATTTCCCTGACCACCCAGAGCGCATCATCACAATGCCCTTGTCTGGAATTTCTCCGTTGATTTCTTCCCATTCTAATAAGTCTTTAATCTCCACTTGAGCATCCGGGTCATTCTCAACACGTGCAGTGATGTCGATGATTACGCCAGGACCAATCAAATTGTCCAGAGGGATGTCATGCACGCGCCACTTTCCCTTCCCAACATGAGCCGGGGCGTCCAGATGTGTCCCACCGTGTTCTGCCGTGGAGAATGCGTTAGACTCATACCTGAAGAAAGACAAACATTACATTAATGGTGAAATATACGTACATTTGATAAATCTGAAGGGTAAATTAACGACTAAATGAAAGATATACATGGACACATAGGGGTTAAATATTTCTGGTTATATTAAAACAAATGTTAGTTAACTCTTATCGATAATCTCATCAGTGGCAATTACATTTATACTATATTAACCTGTCCGTTTAGTATTGGGTTTACTGACATACAGTCTTTTAACCTGGCAAGCTATTTACTATTATTAACAGTCCTTGGCCAGACCGTAGCGCAGAAAGTTACCCCACACACAGAAGGAAGAAGTGTAGCTGGTAGCTTCCTGTGGGGTTGAGAAATATTGTTCCATGTATAGTAAGCCACCCGAACCTAAAATACTCAAGGATAATGGACGGATTTTATAGGGTGAACTCTTTATGACGTCTCGTCAAAATGGAAGAAGGAAATAAGTTTTGAAAAATGACTGAAGAGAATATCAACAAACATTTTGTTTTAAAAATGACCTTGTCCTGTTGGTCTCAATTGGAAAGTAGACTCGTCCTAGATTGTCGCAATAAAACTTTCGGGCCAGTCTACTTCCAAATTGAGGCGGTGACAAATGGCTGCTGTTTGGTAGATTTTGATATACTAGTGTGTTTTTATCCGGATTTCTTGACGAAATTTGTTCGGATTACCAGAAAAGGCGAATTGTCGTTAGGCTATATATATATGAATTTGAATTCTCAGTTGAATCAGGACTACTTTTCAAGAAACAGTAACTGTCTTAAAACATATATTAAAATGTTTTGTGGTTAAATTATAGATATATTCTTGTTTTATGCCTTGTTTTAAAGTAGACAAACCTACGCTGCTCACGGTCTGTTTTCGAGACAGACAATTTATGAACTGAGTGTCCGAAGTCGTACATGTTAAACTACGTATACCATGACGCAATCTTGCTCCTGTTAAACCGGAGTTATTTTAGCAATTTTGAAACAGTGTCAAATTAGGTTTCCTATCATCAACTACAGCCATTTTGTAGTCGAATCAGAGGTAAATATCTTGTATGTGCAATTGCCAGGGGAATAGGACGGCCTGCGCTTCGCATGGCTGTTAAAAACACCTCCGACAAGATGGGTACACTCGACAAGGAGGCTACTCGGGCGTAATCAATAGGCTACTGAGGTACAATCTACTTACCATTCAATGATGTCATTCCTTCCCAATTTTTTTTTTGTCCATTGTTTATGTCAGATGTCAACGTCATAACGACATGGCCTAAGTTTTCATTGGAACGTATGACCTGTGCTGCATTGCTTTCAATCCGGTCGTAAAATAACCTCCAGCCTCAAAATCACGGCCCTAAGTGGCTGGTAAAAGTCTTGTCGTGAAACCATTTTAATTTAAATATTGGTATATTTTTAACTGAACATGTCTAGCCATTTTACACCATATCAAAAATAACCGCTAGAGGCCCCAGGACTAAATATTCCACAACTGTAACCTTCCTTCAGTTTGTGACAAAGACAAGCGGTACATGCAGTGGCTTAGGTCCAAGTCTGAAGAACGTTGTCATGGAGAGAAAAGTGTTGAAAGCATGTGGACAACTAACAAAGTTATGTCTTAATGAGAAGTTAGAGGTCTTTCATAAAATGTCATTTAACTTCTGCAGAACACATTATCATTTTCAATATGATTGAATGCTATATACTTTATTGTTCTTGAAATTTAAATATAATATTTCAGTGCATGTTATTGAATACAATACAGTCTTTATAGGCTATTGAATTATTGGGGGTATTCATCAAAAGTGGTTGGAGGGAACTTCTTGTTGCCC
The DNA here is from genome assembly GCA_031763545.1 of Mopalia muscosa. Classification (NCBI taxonomy): domain Eukaryota; kingdom Metazoa; phylum Mollusca; class Polyplacophora; order Chitonida; family Mopaliidae; genus Mopalia; species Mopalia muscosa. The sequence goes on along the minus strand of JARFOD010092805.1, from coordinate 4,346 downwards.
TGGTGCTTTCTGGGCTAGCGATGAATAGGAAGCCGATATGTTTTTGATGTCCTGTGATGTTGCCAGTGATGTCGGGTTTTGTGTATGTATTATATGATATATTGCTTCTTGGACTTTTCTTTGCACCTCCTAATGGTATTCCGATTTTTAATATCCTGGGTAGTTTATGAATACCAAATGATATAAGTTCAAGGCATTTTAGTTGTGTCCAACAAAAATATTTTCTGTGATTACATCATACTTGATAGCCGAATTTTTTTTACTTCTAAGATAATCATAAAGGGAGATTATGTTAAATGCCTACCAGGCAAATCAAATGTTTTGCCAGAGTCTTATATTTTATGATTTCTGCGGTTCTAATTTCTTTAAGGTAGTATACATATGACTGTGTCCATTGAAGTGCTACACATCTGCTGTTTCTAATCAGTTTGTATTTGTGGTAATATTTTTTCTGCCATGGGTTTAAACGACCTTGGTAATCGTGTCAGCGCTTTCTGTATACATGCATGTGTATTTTTTTGTAAACAGCTCTTTTACTAAAATATGTCCATATGCGCATGTTATTGAGGAGAAAAACCAAACAATTCGATATCGCAAAGTAACGACATTGAGTGAGATGTTCGTTTTGATGGAGTGGACATTATGTAGGCATTAAACTTGCATGCGGAGTAGTTGATCGCATTCTCTTGTCTGGTATAGAAAATATGTTATTCATGTTACTGAAATTGTCACCTATTCCATTGACAACCAATAATATAATTTGTAATTTGATGTATGGGTTACTTCTTAGTTAACTTTGACAATTCTCTATGTTTGTCACTGTTACTTTAGTGTACTGTATGTGTGCATATTAGTTAATTTTGACGAGTATCTACGCTTACGTTCAGTTAGGGCTATTGCTACTTTAGTATAAAGGGTACATATTAGCTTACTTTCACCGTTGTCTACGCTTATTATCAGTCAATGTGACTGTTATTTTATTGTAGGGGCTACTTATTGATTTACTTTATCAATTGTCTTCGCTTACAGTCATTACGTGCCACTATTTCTTTACTGTTAATGTTACTGGTCAGTTTAGTTAAACATTTGTCTACCCTAATGTTCAGTCTGTGCAACGGTTACTTTAGTGTAGGGGTTTATTTATTGGGTTACTTGTGTCTACGATCGGTCAGTGTAAGTGATTCTTTACTGTCGATGTTACTTCTCAGTTAGCTTCAACAGTTGTCTACACTATACGTTCAGGCAATGTTACTTATATGTTTCCTTCAACAGTGGCTTAACAGTAGTTGACTCATTGCCCATGTTAATTTATTACCAGTGCTACTCTTTTAACCTTATCATCCTGTAAGTTATACGGATCTTATACGTTAACTTGCTCTTGAATGTTTTCTATGTGCAGATTTATCGGTTAATTGGCTTTACTAGTTAATTATTCTTTGCTTTATTTGTGAGTATATGCATCTTTCTGTGTTATAGCAATGTATTAAGTGCTTGTGTTTGGAGATGCACACGCACTTTGTTTGGGTTTATGATGCTTGAGATACATTTACCCTTCCTCTTCACGTCATCTCTGCTCCGACGTCCAGTGTGTTAGTTATGACCTGTTGGTATATTTTATGGCCTGTTTTCGTAAACACAGTTCTGTTATGTTGGGTCTGCTATATGCCGTGAGGAAACAGGTACTGATGATGGGTAGGCTATATATACGGAAGGTTAGAAATATAAGGATGGTATACTTAGTACCAGTAAGAGAGAAGTATATAATCGATTTAGTTTCGGCGCTTACATGTTTGCTTTCCCGCCTCGTAAAATATTGTGGATTATCCTGTAGAAAATGAACTATTAATGTCTGTCTCTGTAACGTCATAAATAGTAGAACCAGTGTACAATCTTGGTATCGATAAATTCACCACTAAGGACTACCCAATTATTAAAACTTGTTTAAGTGGCATTTTAGAAGTTGTAGCTGATCAAATCCCTTCAGCTTATGGCAATATCATAAAACTAGAAACCAGCCAGTGAATAAACAATGTATATTTACCCAGTAATTCCTGATTGTACTATATATTTTTACAATTTTTTAATCAAAACATTTCCCTGTATATAAAATAAGATAGATTGATGGTAATTCACATACACTTGATAAAGACACTAGTAACTGTGTTGAAACGTCGTGAGAAATATTGGAGAAGTTTGACATCCATAAAAATGTGTTATCACTTGTTTTGAACAATTATTAAAGGACTAATAGTTTTACCATTTTCCTGGGTCGCACTTTTTTATTTGCGTAACACGAACCAATGGAGTTGGCAAGTACTCATTCACCGTGACTTAAGGTCAGTCTCAACTACTTCTTAGAGGTGATTTAAAAGTCTACGAGTATGTCGCTGTTACCCTAGTGCCAATGGTACTTGCTATTTAGCTTTATCAGTTGTCTGTCGCATATGGTTTGTGTTAAACGACATGTTGAAGTGTCTCTTTTTTAACACAATGTATAACTGCCAGTGGACATGGTAGAGGTTACGCTGTAGGCTTGTGTCTGTATCACAGCAGAGTTAATTGCTAAGCGTGTTGTCATGGGGATGGCAAGAGCCAAAGGCCTAGCGATGATACTGTATTTTTTCCGATGATACAACCAGCTGTAACTTTGGTTTGTTCAAGGGATAAGAATCCATGATGGTACTTTATAATATTTAAACACTTACTTATTCACATTTAATATATGCTTGGCAATAACTACATATACTGTAGTTTGATAGCGGTAAAGTCAAGTTTTTGTTCACAGTTTTCCAATGCATCGTCAATAACCGGCAATGATACTGATAACTTTTCGTTTCACATGTTATTTACTGCACTAGGTGCTATTCCTTAATCCGTGTTATTTTGTTTGTTTATAATTTTACGGAGCACACGGCTAAACTACTACGTTCATCAAGTAAACTTCTGTGGGTCTATTCTGAAGTCTACACGCAGTTGTATTGCGATTTGCGGAGGATGTGAACAATCATGTACCCTCTACGAGATTTAAACGGCCACTTTAACCTCTTGTATTGAACCTATGGAAGTTTCTATGCGAAAACCAAAACAGTAGCATACGCTGCAGATGTTGTCGTACAGGGCATATACATTCTTTTTGTTCATTATATACATAATATGCCAAGCTTAAACAGGGATATCAAAATATTGTTCCTAAAATGTCTTCTCCCCTCTTACAAAGACTTATTATAGCATATAAGAGAAACACAAATTTAAAGGAGCTACTGGTTAAGGAGAACCTTCCCTCTGTATCAGACAGGTTATAACCCATTCTCTTGAACCGACATATTCATTTGTTAATATCTGTATCTCTGAAATACTAACATGTAAGCTGATTTATTCATAACCCATGCCGAATATCTTGTTAGCTACATTTTTAACAATATTTTATACACCATATTAATGGTCATTACCTTCAGTCGAGATGTCTGCAGGTTACCCAGGACACGACTCGAAAGTAAAGTTTATTAAAGAACTTGTCTGTGAGTTATCTAGAACATAAGTGGATTCATTGCGCTATTATCTATATCGACATCCATGTGCCAGAGTGATTGGTCTAAGAAATAAATATATATCAAAAATTGTTAAAAGTACAAGTTTAAGAATTCAGAAATTTAAAAGAGGAATATCGTGTGACAGGACAGAAAAAAAACAACAGAGAAAAAATGGGGTTACCCTAGAAGAAATTTTGTTTTAAATACATTTTTGTTTTGTGTGTGAGTACTTTCTTACCAATTCGAGTATTTGTGTTACACCGTAGTGCAGAATATTATTTGTTTGCTTGGATTAAGGAAACCGAACCTTTCCCGATCATCGTCCTTGTTTGCAATGGCATTCCCGATCAGATTCATCACTATCGCTTGGATAAATATTTGGGTCATTATTGTCATCACCGTCTGCGTTTTCATATACTTTTGTATGTATATATACTAATGCATATTGGGTTAGTTTCCAACCAAATGCCGTCTTAGACATAAGTTATCATAACTTGCACCGTTCGATGCTGTTCTGCATTAGGCCCTTCTTTCCTACTGGTATTTTGAATTAATTCATGTATACTTTCCACCAAACGTTTGACTCTATCTAACGGAATATACAAACACACACGGAATATACGAGGCTTTAAAATGAAACAGGTGTTTTGACAGGGTCAATTGAAAATTTAGGTTCTTTAAGTGTCATTTAGAAGTTGGTAACATACAACAAATAAGATATTCATTTAGAGACCAAGTTCCGGCAACCGGCACTTATTAACCGGCAACAAGGATTTGTATAAACTGTCAAAATAAATATTTAACATATCGTAAATT
>JARFOD010092794.1:0-17566 GCA_031763545.1 Mopalia muscosa | reverse complement strand
AGTTAACGGTCTTCAAATTCAAATTTTTTTATCGGGTCTGCTCTGGGATAAAGATCACAATCTCAACTTTTGGAATAGGCAATAATAAAAAAAATCGCAATTTTTTAGCTGAGGGGGGGTTAGAGTATCCTTAAAACATCGATCTGACCAGGGCGTGACTGAAATCAATATTCCGATTGATTAATTGGTGTTTTACGTCGTGCTTAAGGGTATTTCATTTATATAGCCAAGCCTTGATGAAAATATCCGACAACAATACACATACGATAAATTGTAACAAAAAGAAGAGTTTATTCATTTATAGCCTATATTCACTGTTGGGGTGAATAACAAGATTAGAAATACTTTCAGTGTTTGCAAAATAGATAGAAAAACCGATTTAAAAACTACAGCCTGACACAGCGCGAGGATAACATACACAAAAAATATATAAAAATATATTAAGAAAAGTAGAAATGCTTGCAACAGTTGCTGTGAGGGTGCAATACAGAACGATAAAAAGACGAGACTATAGCTTTGTAAACAGAGCCAAGTCGATTTACTGTTATTTATAGGGCTATGCACGAGTATAGACGTCGTCTGGAATAGTGACGTCATCCTAAGCAAAGCGAAGTGAACTTTAAGCTTTCAATACTAGCGAGATATTCACGAAGCGACCCAATGCAGATTGTTAAATTTAAGGCAAAATGCGTAATTACAATGCGTAAAAATCTTGACAATAAGTTTGATTCTGGCGGGCCATAACAGCCTTTACAATGCCAATAACGAGCCAATTGCACGATGTTTACTGGGAAACGGCCGGTGAAATTTTGAGCTACAAAGCCTGGAGTGTGAAAACTGTTGCCAAGCTTCCTCAGAATATAAACAACAGCGAATCCTCTCTTGTGGCAGGCGAAGTGTTTCAATATTAAATATATTATTTTTGCTTGAAAAAGTTTGTATGTTTAAATAAAAATATAAAATTTTACAACAAAAATATAAAACTTTTGCACATATATTTTAAATATAGAATATAAATAAAACTATATGCAATGAAACTATAAATTATGGACAAGAAAGTTATATTTTAAACAAAGAAAGTAAATATAAAATATTGAAACACTTCGCCTGCCATAACCATTCGTCTCGTTATGTGAGCTCTGTTTTACATCCTGTGATCGTCCTACATCTTGTTGTTAGTGGCAGTGGAACCGAGAATCAAATCCATTACTCCTTTTTTCTTCTCTAAAGAAGAGCTTAACAGAAGCGTTTAGAAAGGAAACCTTTTTCGATCAAAACTCGTTAAACGTATAGCCTAGCTACCAACTGGGTTTCAATTGGGAACCAGAAAAACGGTCTAAAAAGAAATGATTCCTTTGTCTTCCAATATGACCAACTTACTACCCACTTTGCTGGTCTTATACAGAAATATCAAATTATTGTACCTAAAATGTCTACTCCTCTCTCACAAAGACCTCACCATAGCAATAAAAGAGGAAAAGGCGATACTTCTCTTTACATCAGACAGCTTGTATAACCCATCTTCTTTAGAGTTTGTCTTGTCTCGTACTTTCTCGCGTTACTTGTCATGTGCAGCCAGTAGGTCAACGGGTTATCTCTAAGGTCACGTGATGTTTTGCCTAGAACAATTGATAATAAAGCCAGAAGTGCGCCTTAATGCCTCTTTAGCGGTTATATTAATTGGTTGATTTCCATTTGTTTGAAATACCCGTTTGCAGGTTGTATTTTTTCATAATCCATACAGAATATCTTGTTTGCTACAAGCTTATCGCATACTTTATGTTTCTTGTAAATGGTCTATAGGTTCTTTCGTGAGATGGCTCATCGATTAAAATCAACCGACATCGCTGTGCCAGTGCAATTGCGTTTGAGAAATATATATGTTTTCTAGTTCCAATGTTAGGATTCAATGCATGAGTGTAATAATAGGACACGGCTATGTTATCTAGCCGTACACATATCCTTCAGGAAAATATGTAAAATAGCTGTATAGAATTTCTTTCAATGATTACACAATAAAGTGAAAGTAAACTGTATTTAATGGGACGATGTGGGCCTATATTTTCAAAGGATTCAAAGATTTGCAATTCATGGGAATAAACTAGGTAAAGAGTTTTGAAATATACGAGTTTTATATATTGATATATTTTTTCATTATAAAGCTTCATAGATAAGACTGTCACAAAGAAAATGTTTGCAATAAGATAGAAATATCTATATGTGCCTCATGAATATCACATTAAACCCCACTAAAGGCGCATCAAGTGAAATTCATGCTACGACAAACTGTAAAGAGATTGTAAATCGTTGACATGTTTAGATATATGGAAATGAAAAACATGTCCCTTGGCTTTACTTGATCTGTGGATCAAGTAAATATTTATAGATTAACTATATAAGACAAATTATAACACTCATTCTCTTTAGCAGATATATTTGTTTGTTAATTTCAGTATCTTTGAAATACCAGTTTGTAGGCTGATTTATTCCTAACTCATTACGAATATATTGTTGGTTACATTTTTATCAATACTTTATATACCAAATGGTCATTACCTTCTCTCTGTAGGTGTCTATAGGTTACCCACAACTATTTGAGGTTTAGATCTATTTGGAACATTTTCTCTGGAAGTGAGATGATTAATTGATTGTAATTAATCGACATCCCTGTGCTAGTGAGATTTTAGACATATACAAATATATATAAATATGTAACTGAGTCTGTTAGAGCGCTGGGCACACTACCCAGATGCTCCAGTTCGAATCCCCGGGGAGGCAAGCTTATTTTTTTTTCTCTACAATAAGAATATATATTCGTCAAATAGATCTTCCTAACGAAATCCTTAGTAGACAAAAAGAACACTCTGCTTCATCTGCGTATAACATCTACATAGGTGGAATTCAGTCCATTGGTGCAATTCAGTCCATTGGTGGGATTCAGTCCATTGGTGGGATTCAGTCCATTGGTGGGATTCAGTCCATTGGTGGAATTCAGTCCATTGCGGGGTTCAGTCCATTGGTGGGATTCAGTCCATTGGTGGAATTCAGTCCATTGGTGGAATTCAGTCCATTGGTGGGATTCAGTCCATTGGTGGGATTCAGTCCATTGGTGGAATTCAGTCCATTGGGGGGTTCAGTCCATTGGTGGGATTCAGTCCATTGGTGGAATTCAGTCCATTGGTGGGATTCAGTCCATTGGTGGAATTCAGTCCATTGGTGGGATTCAGTCCATTTGGTCGGATTCAGTCCATTGGTGGAATTCAGTCCATTGGTGGGATTCAGTCCATTGGTGCGATTCAGTCCATTGGTGGAATTCAGTCCATTGGTGGGATTCAGTCCATTTGTGGAATTCAGTCCATTGGTGGGATTCAGTCCATTGGTGGGATTCCGTCCATTGGTGGGATTCAGTCCATTGGTGGAATTCAGTCCATTGGTGGGATTCCGTCCATTGGTGGGGTTCAGTCCATTGGTGAAATTCAGTCCATTGGTGGGATTCAGTCAAAGTACATTGGCTTCTGTTCGAGGTGAAGGGTCGCTCCAAAAATTACGTGTTTTGCAGACTCGCATGAATTAATTATCTGTACGTAAAAGTTAGCAGATTTTGTCAATGCCATCCCTAGTGTGGCAGTTTATGTGTAATGTTAAAACTAATAAAATACAACCAAAATAACTTATATATTTCAATATTTCTGATATAATTGGACAAACTACGATATTTGGTCGTATCTTGACTATCAAGGTTTGTCTATCAGTGGCTGACCATATCCCTCTAAATCACTTCCTGAACGATATCCAGGGACGACATCTCGGAGTCTAGTTTGGTTTAATTGTTTGTTTGTGACTTTATTTAAGGTTTTATCCGGTTTTGTAGGTTATTTCAAACTACAGACAGCGTGTCAGATCGATGTTTATGGGTGGAGAAAGTTATATCGACTTAACTGAAAACAAAGAATGACAAGATAGGACAGCCACAAGATGCAATATTAAGACATCACCAACGGATCGGCTCCATCTGGCCCCTTAACTCCATACATACAATCTCCTGCAATTTTGGTTAACGAAAACACGAAATAAAAAAAGGTCAAAAAACGAATTATAAAACCTCTGCCATTACATTTTTAAAATATTTTTTTACGGTTTTTTTGTTTCTCTCTAAAGACCCCTTTTTGGCCTCATAAAAAGGAATATATACACTCTTAGAAATAATGGTTATTTCAGGGTTCTTTATAAGAAAGATGGTTTTATAAGGAACCGTTATGACAAAACTGTTCTTGGGTATAAGAACAAAGGGATAAATACTTGCTGGGAGGATTCAATACAGAACCATACAGGGTTCCACCGGAGACGGAACTTGAGAACCATAAAGGGTTCCATTAGAGCAAAATTTTCTAAGAGTATATGGTGGACCTTTGAATTCAATGTCATTATTTAATGTTTGAGTACCTATAAAATAATTAAATCGGCTGCAAATGGAAAAGGAAACATTTTACAAAAATGCTTTGTGAACAAGTTAGTAGAGTCTACAATCGACTGAATTACAGTGCTTGTTTTTCCTTCCTTCAGAAAGAGAGAACCTACACTCACCAAGTAGTGCTACAGTACTAAACCATCATATGGTTGTAGTGAATAAAGTTATTCTTGTAATGTTATAATTATAATTACTACAGACCATTTACCGATAGAATATCATGAGAAATAGTTATACATGATAAAAATTCATTCACTTATTCGTTCTTTCGTTCACTCGTGCGTCCGTTCATCTGTCTATCCGTTCTTTTCTTTGGGGGAGGGACATTTGTACTGTTTTCAATCTGCTCTCGTATTTCTTCAAATTTGATCAAATACTAGCATATAAATAACAATTTGAAGAAAAAAAATATGTCACCAGATTGAACTGTATGGTGGTTTAGTTTTTTTATTATTATACTTTATTGCTTCCCACATGTATATTATCGAATTGTCATCCGGAAAACGTCAGCCAGTTAGACTAGTCTCCCTTCAGTGACGTCACTTATCTCTCGTCAGCAGAATTTCCGCGGTTTAAGATTTCGATCGTCATCGGAAGCACTCAGATAAAGTCATCACAAGTTTTCCTTCCCCAGTAAACCTAAGAAAAGCTTTTTCGCTTTCTAGCATGTACTATGACTAAAAACCTTCATTGTTACATTTGTATATTGAGTATTTTTCAGGAAACACCAGCATTTCCGAGTTAGGCGTACGATTGTCTTTTCTCGCACTCTCTCGCGTTATTTGTCATGTATAGGCACTCAGTCAACTTGTTATCTTTAGTGTCGCGTGATGTTTTGCCTATAGAATAATCGATAATAATGCTAATAGAGCATTTCCCCCGAAAGTTTGAATAATTGAGATTTGAGTTGTTTCTAGTCGTGTTTCTTTGTCTTCTTGATACACACCGATTCACTGCCTCAAACAGAATATCGTACAAAAATTGACTCTCTCCAAGACAAGTTTTCAATTTTTTTTTTCGATATTTATCAGAAATTGGTCCTCATATTGGAGAGATTAGGCTTATTAAATTCCAGAATAATTTGTCGAGGTTAATATATACATAAACGATTCACACAATTTTTGATGATTAATTGACTTTCAACCTCTTTGGGAAATGGGGAACATCCGGTCCTGGTGGTTTATAGCTCTACAAGCACCAATAACACTTGTCAACACCAGTATATCGCCAAGCAATGAAATTATGGAAAAGCCATTGTTACCGTATGCCGCTATATAGTAGCAGCCTATTTTTAACGACAGAAGGATTAGAATCTGTGCTCGAAATAGGAACGGTGGCTGTATCAATTTGTAGGATGTTCATGACAGGACATATTGGTGGCAACACCTTTTTGTTGTCCACACAGTTATTGTGTGACGTTGATTTCTGGTAATGTCTGTGGTAGTATATTACCAGGAATAAATGAACTGAAATTAGATTTCACAGAACTGTTACCATAACCACTAAATGTCCTTGGCTGGAGGGTGTATCATTTATATTTTGATGTCCGATCGATTTCCACTTACAAAGAACTTATCGTGGTAGATATTGGGTGTAAGGGATTGTAGGAATGAATTTCGTGTTGAAATTTGATTGTGAGGTTCATATAGCGCGAAATATTGAGTTTTTACTAAAAGAAACCAACTATTTTTTTTTTTCTTTTCTGAATTTACCTTTTTTCAAATGATGCGTTAAAACGACGTCTCCAAATGAGTTCAAATGATGTCTCAAACTGAGTTTATTCTCTAACTACCCATATGGAGTCGGGAAGCTGGGTTTATTCTCCAGCTCAACTACCCATATGGAGTCGGGAAGCTGGGTTTATTCTCCAGCTCAACTACCCATGTGGAGCAGGGAAGCTGGGTTTATTCTCCAGCTTAACTACCCATGTGGAGTAGGAAAGCTGGGTTTATTCTCCAGCTTAACTACCCATATGCAGTAGGGAAGCTGGGTTTATTCTCCAGCTTAACTACCCATGTGGAGTAGGGAAGCTGGGTTTATTCTCTAGCTTAACTACCCATATGGAGTAGGGAAGCTGAGTTTATTCTCCAGCTTAACCACCCATATGGAGTAGGGAAGCTGGGTTTATCCTCCAGCTTAACTACCCATATGCATGGAGTAGGGAAGCTGATCTCCAGCTTAACTACCCAATTGGAGAAGGGAAGCTGGGTTTATTCTCCAGCTTAACTACTCATATGCAGTAGGGAAGCTGGGTTTATTCTCCAGCTTAACTACCCATATGGAGTAGGGAAGCTGAGTTTATTCTCCAGCGTAACTACCCATATGGAGTAGGGAAGCTCAGTTTATTCTGCAGCGTAACTACCCATAAGGAGTAGGGAAGCTCAGTTTATTCTCCAGCGTAACTACCCATATGGAGTAGGGAAGCTGGGCCTTTATGAACTCCTGGATTATAACTTGTACGAAACGCATTCTCTAGGACAAACCTAGTTCTTGTTGGCAATGACTCCTGGCACTTATATCCATAATTTGTGTTGCGGGAGGTTGCACAGGTTGAAATACGAAACACCAAAACTGCAAAGACCTTACAGGTGCGTGCTTATGAACTTAATACCAGTAAGCTAAAAAAAAGGTTTACCCAGTGGCAATTTCATCAAAATATGTTCTGACGAATGAGTAAAACCATATCTTTATGGAACGATAAAGGTTTCAAGTTTACAAAAAAATAAATGAATTAAGTTTCGTGAAGCCTATACATTCGGGTATTAAGCCTAATTCAACTTTTCTTCAAATTTAAAAAAATATATATATTGATGGAGCCAGATGTGAACAACTGAAAGAAACAAACATACGGAAAACGAGACATCAGAAGGACCCTTAACTGAAATTAGTTCTCCAGATTTTTACGAAAAAGTCTTCAGGAAATATTCCGTAGAAATTAATATTAGCGGTGTTGGCGGGACATTGTAGGCAATAAACTCGCTTTAGATAAGATCCTGCTTGGGGTCACCAGAAAAAAGAGTTTTGTCAAACGTCTGGCTTAGTAGCGCTCTTCTTCAATCCTTCTCAACTTTTGGAAATTCAGGCAATAATTTTCACAAATGTGATATCTCCTTGTTACTCATACATGAAAAATCTACAAATTTGTACCTATATACATTTTGTTGCAAAGAGGATTCAACCAATCTATAACCAGCGATTCGTATCTGAATCAAATAGTCATGCTGAAAATCACTCCACAGGTTGGCTTACGGAGAATTATTTAATTACCCAAGATCACTTTACGTTTAGGGAAAAGTTAAACTAAAATTTATCTGACGTGAACTCAAAATAGTTGAACCTAATGTTAGGCGAACAGTATGGTCTTTATTTGTGATGGTGACTGATCACTCTACGAAAAAGTGAAGCCTTGCTAAATAATTTGTAGATTTACCGTATATTCATATATTTAGTTAATTTATACAAAGGTTTCCATTAACCTCGGTATATTCACACAGACGAATCTAATTAGCTTCATTTGATGAGCTTGGTACAAGTACAAGTTTGTGTTTATTGTCAATGAAGTAAACTGGTGATAAATAGTGCTGATAAATTGACACAGGCTGTGAGCAAAAACAAAACAACTGCCAGGCCCTGAAAGAAAACCGCGCCTTCTCGGTTTTAAAATGATAGATACTGACAGAAATTAATTTTCTCTTTTATCAGATCACACTTTGACTAATAGGTGATTCTCATATTCAGACATGTGATGTAAGTATTAAGAAATTCTGCTTTAATGAGGATGGAATAGGTGAAGTAGAGAGACAGCAGGGGGTGGGATAAGAGAAGAAGAAGAGAGATAGGGGGAGGGGGTGTACATGAAGGGGGAGGGGGTTACACGAAAAATGACTGCAGTACTGGGGCTCGTTTCACAAAGCTATCTTAGCCTACGTTAAACGTAACTGCCATGGCAACACTATGTCTTTAACACTGGTCGTTATGGTAGTTACGTTTTGCGTAAGCTAAGATCGCTTTGTGAAACGGGCCCCTGAACTAGAATTCTGTCTCACTATATATCTAAAGTCACCAAACCAAATTCTTAGTGCGTAAAACCCCAATCAATCAACGAAACCTATTTTCTTCTTTTTATTTTGCATAAGACCGGAATCGAAATATAATATTCGCTTTTCAACAAGCCGGCTATTTCCCACCATGTAAATTTATGTTTATCTATAACATGAGATTTTGATTATAGATGTCCCTGTCCCAGTGTGATGTTTTTTAAAAAATATTTGAAATTATTATATTATATTGGTTGTTTTATTCGTTTACTCTAACTACGTTAGGTTGACAAACTTCTTGCATTTGGGTGAATTTCCTTAAAGTCCATGCAGCTATAAACATATACTATTTGTGAATAAAGTTTTGACGATTTTGTATTAAATCATAGAGAAATTATATCTTACACCAAACGTAGAAAGCTTCTAGATAAAGTCCCAGCTAATTTTAATCCACCTCGTCCTTCGAGGAAATAACTGGGAGGGACAACTAAGAATAATCATATATTTAAATATTTGATGTGTCACAATATGATGTTAACTGCCATCCTCCCTGTTCGGGCCGCTGATAAACATCCCCTATATACTGTGAAATCTGTCAACATTATAAACAACTGCGCGCATGAGCGAACAAATAGTAAACAACGGAGATATAGGTGAGCTAATTCCAAACAATCTTCAGTATATGTTTTGTCAACTTTACTGCCATCAGTAAATAAGCTTTTATAACAACTTCAACAAAGCATCACTGAGCTGTTGTCGTGGAGATAATATGCTCACGTGACAACTGGCGTCACCATGGAACGGATTCACGCGCTTCAATCATAAAACAACCCATCCACCGTATATCAACGAACAATACTGTAATTGGAGACGGGGGTATTACAATCCATTCAGCTTCACACTGCTTTGAGAACAAGATTTGAATAGACCCATAAATAACTTTATGTTGCAACCGGCTAAAACCGGGTCAAAATCGGCTGCGTTCTTTTATGTCGACTGCAGTTCTGCAGTAGCGTCTATATAGTTACAAATCGAAACTTCACTTAAAAGTGAGGATCATCTGGTTCTTATGATTACTTTTTAAAAACATCTCTCGAAAAAATTATTTTTCCTCCTTTACACGCGAAGTTTTAAATACATGCATACATACAGTGAGCCGTTATTGTTAGAGGATTATAGCTACACTACTTGCGTCTTCTTAACATTTAGAAAGAGCAGAACGCTACCTTGATTCTGCACTTTATCTTCCAATGTATGGCAATTACATGCCCTTACCCTGACATACCGATTTCTTCCTTGGATACTTTAAGGTTAGACAGTCGCATAAAACGACAACTCGACGTCCATTTTCAGGTCAAAATCAATCATTTCTCAGCAGTACCGCGCTAGCTAAAATTGTCTTCTCGCGGCAATTAGTTCATACGGATTCAACATGATTTGGTATTCAGAGGCAGACCATATTTCTAAAGTTTTGGTACAGCTGCGCGTTGTATCTCTAGTGACTGTATAGTGTGCATTAAGGTGCACTACTGGCTTTATTATCATGTCTTCCAGGCAAAACATCACGTGGTGTTAAAGATAACGCGTTGACTGTACATGGCAAGTAACGCGAGAAGGTATGAGAAAAGCCAATCGTGCACCTAACTCATAGTATGTGAGAAACGTATTCGCATCTAGATTAGTGTTGGTCATTCTAAGTCTGTTGCATGAGGCATAATGAAAATATACATATTAACTCAAATGAAGTAAAAATGGTGCACGTCCATGTGTACACATTCAAACATTATGTTGACCGAAATGAATGTAACGTTTATAATTCTTTGGGAACATTTTTTGGGGATATATTTTCGTCTGCTATTTGGCCTTCAATCCTGTGCGTAGCAGTCTGACCAAGCCAAATCAGGTACAATACGATACCCACACCTTTGGAGGTACGGTTAAATGCTCATTCAGTTTCATGATTTGGCAGCAAACTGCACTTATTATGCAGCCCTTAAGTAGTTAACCAGATCACGGTCACAGGGTATATAAAATATGGGCAAAAAGGCCCTCTTTACTATTCCGGTGTACGTAACAGGGTTCGCTTGTTCCTGTAGCGGTCATCAATCATTGTAGTGTGACACGACTGTATAGACGTCATGGCCACGCTGATTGTATACCACTGATTTATCACCCGGCTAAGGGCACTTCAAATGATTTCAGTCAAAAATACGAGCGAATTGCCAAGAGCAAACTAAATGATTAAACCGCCGACGGCCTGCACTAAACAATAGATCATAATGTGGGACAATTTACTTTCATACACGACGCAGAATAACAAATTTTTTACTGGATCATCGCCAAGTTAATACTATATTTGATTTTCACCGAACACGTTTCATGCCAAATAGAATAGATAGCAGGTAGACAGCATCTACTATATATTATCAGTTGAATAGTTAATGGAAAAATTGATCAACCTTCCCACAGCCCAGCCCCTCTCCATGTGGAGGGTAGGGGGGGGGGGGGGGGGGGGGGGGGGGGGGGGCGGTGTATACACAGAACAAGTGACCACCAAGACGGATAGCAACGGTACCATCCATAGTGCTATGGTGACATATTGCCATGGACAAGAAAATTAAAGAACTTTTCAGGTGAATTCCCCGTCTTTCTTTCCCCAGAGCAGCGGGAAACGATATAGTGGTAAATGCTGGACAATTAAAACTTTTTAAATTCCACCTTAAATCTGTAATTTTTTATTTAATGCATGCAGAGTCAATCAATAGTCCGTTACTATAAGTTTTTCCTTATTTGCAAGTTCAACAGTTTTGTTTTATATTGTTTAAACAGCTTTAAAATTGCATAAAAAATATCGTTCGAAAGGTGTTTCTTTCATTTTATTTAAGTTTTCAGTTTAACCTTTCACACTGTCATTCACAACATTAATTAAATGCCGTAGGAGAATAGACAGGTTGCGTCTGACATTGCGGTAGGGTCACTTTTTGCCAAACATTCGTCAGTACTACAGCATTGTCAGAGCATATAGGTCGTCAGACGTCGGAGCAACGGTTGCCCAAACAATGTTCGCACCTTTCAAGCTATATATACATCAGCCACCGTTAGCCCTAGATCGGAGTTCGAATCTTGGTGGAGGCAAGCAGAATTTTCTCTTTGTTTTTTCACCCCTCCGTCAGTCTGCTCATGTGACACAGCACGTCACATTCTCCTTTATTCAACCGATGATACACAGTGGTTACGACCAGAGCTGTTTCAGTTATGTATATATTACAATCAGTAAAGCTTCACACATATAGCTTAGACTGTACAAAGTCACTGGTTAAGTTAACATAATGATGTATTTGCATTGGATACAATTTAAAAGTCTTGAATGAATGGTCAATCAATAAATCAATCAATCAATCAATCAATCAATCAATCAATCAATCAGTCAATCAATCAATCAATCAATCAATCAATAAATCAATCAATCAAGCAAGCAATCAATCAATCAATCAATCAATCAATCAATGTAATATCAATCAATCAATCAATCAATCAATCAATCACTCAATTAACCAATCAATAAATCAATCAATCAACCAATCAATGGCTTTACCGAGACTTGTACTACCAGTACTTCGACATTTCAGTATTACTATAAGTATATCAGATATTATTTCCTTTGTGTTCACTATGAGCTAAAAAAAACTACAGTGAAAATATCAAGAAAAAAAAAACACACAACCACGTTATCGTTTTATTAATACTTTAATTAATAATAAACATCGAAGATCATATCCTGTATTATTTCACTTATTTTCGTTGAGCTACAGTCAAAATTCAATCAAGGACAATAAAACTAACCTATCACAGTCACACCTTCTAATGCATGGTTAAAATCTATTTACAATATTAGCATAATTTATCCTTCTGGTATGCCCACAATTAAAACAGTGATTTATGTAGGCTACTATTACCTGAAGGCCGATCCCCAACATCCGGCATACTTTCATTTCCGGGTAACAGTTAACAGGTTAATTAATACGTAATTAATATTAAAGCACGTGAGATTTTTATTTTAATTTAAGGGATTGGTGTAGGTGGACTGCTAAATTTGATCGCGATGCAGATGATAGTTTAGCTCCTGACCGCAATGAATGGCACACTGACTGTGAGTCACACCCATACACAATATGAAATGAATGTACTGTTCAATATAGTCATTGACTTTCAATCCGGGATGGGGTTTGTTGCTTGTGAGTGTGATATTTTAAATTAATCGCCACGTGAGGTCCATTTTATAGGACTAACATATAATAAAATTGTCCCAGGGCGAAAGCACCGTAAAGGCATTAAGGCTTTTCGTGGTTGCCCACAAATACGTGAAATTGTATATTAGCTAAACATGCAGAGTTTGTAGGAAATGCAGTTACCTGTAGGTTAGGTCGGTATATTTATACAGCTATCTTCAGAAACACGGTCTGAAACTTTCAAACAAATAGATAGTTCAAAACTGATTATACTAATCTTGATATATAGCTCTATGCATCTATGCGTAATAATAAAAAAATATTACAATGCTGGTGTGTAACAATTTACAACTTACAATTTTGTTAGTAATGGTGTATAATATATTCTAATGTCGGTTAAATATAAAATGCGGAAAAGGCGTTCTACAAGGAGACAAATTTGTCTCTGTTTTATTTAATACTTTTCGCGCTTTATTGTATGTATAGCTAAAACTTCATACTAAAATGCTTATTTCACCAGACCAGTCAATATTGAAGGAGTTTATAATAAATATATAGCTCTAACAAAAATAATTTAAATAGTTAAAGAAAATAAAAAAGAATTGTCTAGATGGCTGGCATAAACTGCTGGTGAGTTGATTGATAAATCAGATGGTCTTGGGTTCGATTCCCGGACTGGTCTCGGTGTGGACGTTTTCTGAAAACAAAGTTGCTCTTAATAAGAAAGTGTTATCCCCAAATAATAAAAATATTGTTAAATACGAAGATGATGGCTGTCAATCTTAATAACATAAAGCCTAAACTATATAAGAAATGTAAGATAACAATAATGTTATAAAGTTTAATTGAACTAATTTACCCGCGGGTCATTTTAATATATACGGTATAACATTATATATGATATGTATCTACTCCTTCCAAGGTATCATCGGTTGATCTATGAGTAAATTATAAATCTAATGCACTATAATTACTTCTTTACAGAGCTACTCAAGCGGAACGAGCCAAAATTAAAAAATAAAATACATCGTGAGCAAATGAAAAACACTTACAGCTTCTCGTAATAATAATAATTATACACTACAGTCATTCGTTTTTTTTATACCAATTTATAGGACTCTTTTGATAACCTTATATAGAAGAATTAAAATCTATCAAATCTCATTGTAATTTATTCCTACACAAGTACCGTAAACTCATATAGACGAACAGTAAGAGTAGTAGTAATATTCTAAAAATTAATCTCCAGGTGAAGAAAAGCGGGCGACTGGACAGGAGCTTCCTGTTGCCCTGGTTTTGTTACCGGATCTGATTAAAGTATTTGGCATAAATAAACGTTTCAGAAACGTCTGTACTTAATGAAGGACCGCTTCATATACAAACCCTCATCTCTCTCTCTCATATATCGATTTCCCCCTTTATTTAGTAGATACCTTTTGTGTTCAGAAACATAAATATATATATATATATGATGCTTCGATTTTAATTGATCTACATCCCTGTGCCAGTGTGATTGCTTTAAGAAATATATATCGGTAGTGTTGGGCCTGTAACCCAGAAGGATGCTATAGTACATATATTTCCAAAGCGAATAATACGACGACTACATTGGCACAGGGATGCCAATCAAAACCCCTTTAATTATGACAGGCTCCCAAAGGTCCCGGGTTATATCTATGGGAGATTATCTAGATTATGTCATAATTCAAGAGGTTTTATAATTGATGGAGATCCCAGTTTCAGTGCAGTCGTGGGATCAATCGCCCTGGACATTTGTGAAAAGTTATATATGGATACCAATGACTCGAAGCGGTTCCAAACGGTTGTGACTGTGTCTGGTCCCCCCCCCCCTCCCCCCCCACCAATCATTACACTGACAACGCAATAACATCATTGGAGTAACCCACAGCATACGCCTGTAAAACACCAGCACAGAATAAACTTTTGGTCAGAGATTGAGGAATGAGTCAAATATTTAGGGGTTTTAGTGTTTGTTTGTTGGGCGAAAGTTCGACATGACCAACTTTTGTATATAAAGGTTTAAATGTATATTGAGAAATTGTAGAAGCCCTAACCAGTATTCGCTTTAAGGTCATCTTTTATGTTTCAAAATACATTTTGTATGTGAATATGCTACTGCTGTGTACAAGCACCTGTCCTTCTACCCCTGTGTTTAGCCTAGGTATAGATGAATCTATATAATTATATACGTCTCTTAACAACAGTGCGTATCTCTCAGATAAATGGGAGATCTTGTTGAATGAAAATGAAAGATCGCTGGCTTATTTATACAAAAAAACGTACATGAGCCAGTCAAGCAAATCTTGAAAATAAAAGCTTTGACTTGTCATCCATACCGGATTTTTAATTCTTTACAGTTTAGAATGATTCAGACTGGTTATTATAAATCTATTTGAGTTCCGATAAAAGCCGAGATGTCTTTGGAAGCTAAAAATAAATCTCAGGACAGAGTAAATTAAACTTATCAATTCTTTAGATTAAAAATATATAACGAGCATGTTCTTGTAAGACGATGATTATAAATGAATAATATGTCGAACTTGGAGTATATGTATATATTGAATAAAATGACATTTTTATAGTGTACTGTCTCACACACACAGTCGACGAAGAAGCATAAAACAATGACACAAGACTATGGTAAACGAAACATCATATACACGTGTACAACATAATCATAACTGTTTGTGAAAATATAAACTAATAAAGTATTAATTAAAAAATGTCGTCATAATTATCAGAATCGGATTGTGTAAACTGTAATACTTTCGATGAATAATTTTTTTGCCTTTTAGAAAGTGAAGATTAACAGTATTTTCGTTATTTTGGAATAAAACTTTCTTAGTTAGAACATATATCTGTTCAGAAAATACTGTAATACTTTCCTCTAATTTTGTTGTCTGCATATCAGTTAGTATAATCATATCATAGGGAGCACTCGTACATTTGTAGAGTCACTAAACTCGTATCTTGCTCGGCAAAGACATTGCTATAGCCACTCGAAAGTTGGCACGGAAAAGTGTCATAAATTTATAAAGTAACACAATAAAGTTTTAATCTCACACACAAACTGTTTTATAAGTCAAAATGGCCCTTAGAAACAGAACATCGAGAAGCTATAAATTGTCTACACGTCCAGCGGAGAAATATTTTAATATTCGGAACTGAGTAAATAAATAGGTAGGCACATGAGTCTTCTATCGATCGGTAATTTCCCTTCAGTTGTATGGGGAAGTTAAAAATGAATATACGACAGAGAATCCAGGATGTTTGTATAGGTATAGATGAGCATGATTTTGTGCATATATAAACGCTTAATCATGAAAACTCGAATCATTAAATAACTATATACATGATCTCTGGGATAAAAATGTTAGTTTGCCTTGTTCTAAAAACAATGATATGAACTAGAAGAAGGAGTAAACTAAAAAAAAAAAAATAAATAAATAAATAAATAAATAAATAAAAAATAAAAATAAAAATATATAAATTATAATTTTAAAGATAGCACATTTGGGATGACATATTGAGTCGATATCGCCGGTCACCCTCATTATGTACTTTCCAAACCACCTATAAGGAAGGACATATGCAGTCATGTGTAACATGCTAATCATGACGGAAAAACAATCGCTCATTTTTTTAAACGATAAGATTTTCAGATATTTATTCTTCCTCGTTTCTATCAAAGAGCCTCTACTTGGCTATGATACAGGATATAATTGATGTGCGTATATACCTATATTTATGCATTTAATTTTTCTATACAATACAAATATATTTTTGCGTATTACCGGGTTGATAATTACTGTCTGGTGAACTGTCATTGTCACGAGATGCAACCATTAGAACGAGAATACGTTGTTTTTTTTCATATTTCGTCCGTGTCCGTTTATTGATTTCTTCGAACATCTGTTTAGTTTGCTTGGAATTTATCCGGGAATTTCCTGAAGAGGTCAGTTCCGGGTTCTACTTTTCCATGGCCTCACCTGTTTGTCGAAATGCAAGCATCAAGTTGTTTTCAACATGTGACGATGACCCCAACATATTCAGACACTGTTCGTCACGAGGTATAGACTTTCAGTGGAAGTCAATATTGAGCTGTTTTCTTTGTATATGTAAAACGGCCCGCAGCCGAAGCTAAGTGGTTAGCGTGTCAGCCTACTCATCCTCCTCCCTTGTACCATTCACCGGAGTCCGACTTTCGACCATCAAGTAAATAATTGTATCACACGATGTCTCTCTCCGGTAGTGTTGGGGGTGATTTTTATAGGAGTTTCCATCCGGAAACAGTGTGATGTTAAACCTTAATCAATCAAACAAACAAAATGCATCTGTTATATACTTTAGATAGTTTTTAACAAATATAATCCAGCGATCCTATCTTTCGTTAAAGCGAGCGGTTGGGAGGAAACTTTCGTACGCCCTGGTGCTCTTGGAGCTAAAGGCAACAGATACTTCCTCCAATCAAAGGCACGCCGTTATACGAAGGAAACAATATTAAGTATACGGCGTTAAAGCTTAATCAAATAAGCAAACAAAGATATTTTTCTCAAATAATGATAGGTTATATGGATAATGGGTGAAATTTTCGAGTTGTTATTGAACTGAAGGTTCAATATTACTTAAAGAAGAAAGCTTGGATTGGCTGGATGGGGGAAAAATTCACAATTTTTTTTTTTTTTTTCTTTTTGCATTAAAACTGATACAATCTATGCCTGGTATCATCAAGCTGTGTACAGGCGTTGGGAACCCAATTTCCAAAACCATGTATAAATTCATTTTTTACATTAATTACCCCCCCCCCCCCC